>JAUDJI010001465.1:0-10494 GCA_037389245.1 Oryzias sinensis
AGGAGGAGGAGGAGGAGGAGGAGAGGGAAGTAAACAGAAGCAGCCTCCAGGTTAGAGTGATGCTTCACAACCTCAGCGGTGAATCATCACATCCAACTGCTCTGCCCGTTCTGCGCACACACTCGCTGTGAGCGGCGTGCAGGACGCTTTCGCGTGAACACAGATCCCTGCCTCCAATCTGCGCTGCTTCGCCAAACACACGACACACGCCGGCTGAAAATAGTCTGGAGGGGCATGAGAGCACCGGAGCGTGAGCGCCCAAATGTCATCGCTTTCATCTTCATGTAAAATTAGATCTACAGAGGTCAGGCGGTGTGTGAAGCAGAGAGAAGACGGCCCGCTTCCGTCCAGAACATCCACCCAGAACCGGACCAGTTCTGACCCCAGGGTCACATGTGGGTGGAAGCTCAGCCTGCAAGTAATTGTCAGAGCAAGTCAAGTGAAGGCAGCAAATGATTGAGCCTGGGGCGCCACCTACTGTAGGCTAATGAGAACAGCAGGCTGTTTATCTGAGGATGAGCTGCTCTGACGTCTGTTCCATGCAGAACCGTCCAGAACCAGCCGTGTGCTGTGGAACCCATTACATCTGCTGTGGAACCCACTAAATCTGCTGTAGAACCCAAATATTTACTGTAGAACCCACTATATTTCCTTTAGCCCTTGTTCTCTCCTATGACCCCCCCCCTTCCATTGAGGTGTTCTCCTACCATGACAAAGGTGGATAAAGGTGGAAAGATTTCATGTAATCCATGGACACCAGTGAAGATCACAAATTATTGAAGAAAAAAGGTTCAGAGCTCTGTCTAGTGGGTCTAGATGACCCACTGTCTAGTGGGTCTAGATGACCCCACTGTCTAGTGGGTCTAGATGACCCCACTCCCAACGTTAAAGTGCCTAGGATAGAACACGGGTTAATAATAATAATGGATTGATCTGCTTTTCCATTGTGTCCTCCATTCATTCATACTTGCTGACGGTGGAGGCGTGGCTGCCAGTTCACGGCGTCGGTCCCTCTGACCGTCACCATTCATGCTGGGAGGCAGCAGCGTTAAGGGTCTTGCCCATGTTCATTGCTCACCATTGATATGGTAATTGCCCCTAGTACCATTGTTGATTCGAACCCTGGATTCCTGCATGGCAGCCTTCCACCTTACCAACCAAGCTACCCAGCTGCTTTAGAACCCAAAACACCTCGATAGAACCTAAACCAAGGCCTCTGATCAGAGCGCATGGCTGTAGCCTCAACAGGCTCCGGTGAACACGTGTCTGTGGAGCCTCAGGCAGGGTTCTGGTGTTCTCGTGCCTCACCTTCTTCTCTCAGGGTTCCTGGTGGAGGAGAAGGTTCTGCTGCTGGATTTGGCTGCTGCATATGCTGCTCAGGATTACACTGATCCAACTTAATGCCCGGGCCCTGCAATCATTCAGACTCGATGCTCCCGGCACCATCTGCCACCGCTGAAGGATTAACTTCCAGGAATACCGCGCCCAAAAGCACTTCAGCTACACAGAGACCTGGTTCCTTCATTCTGACCCGGCTGCTCTGTCTTTAGGCAGTCGTCTCCCTGGAGGTTGCAAACATTTTTCCATCGTTTCATTCTTCAGACGTTAAGTCAGGGACACGCCATTACTTCACATGTCCTCATGGTGGAACCAAAGGAACCCCGGAACCAAACCTTATTGGTATTTCAAAGGGGTGGCTAAGTTTGGTACATTTAGGCTTCCATCCTTCAGAAGTTTTGGGTTTAGCTCATTTCTTCGGGCGCTGTAAGAGGATCTCAGGATCTCTGCAGACATTCGGTGACATTTAAAGGCGGTTTGGATGCAGACCTGTTTACCGATGCGGTTAACAGAAACCCAGTTTGGGTTTCACCGTTCTGCAGAAGCAGCCAAGATGCATTTTGGGAAGTTTTTGTGGGTGTGGGAGTTGTTCCTGTAAAAGTGTAGAGAGGACCTGAGCTGGAGCTGGAACACCTCTGAGACCGTAGAGATCGTCCCAACGTTCCACGTCAGCAGGAGGTTCCCCAGCCGCGCTGAGGAGAGCTCTCCCCAGGAGAAAGAACTGGAAGAACTTCCAGCCATTTAAGAACAGTCCTGAACGTCATCGGGATGAAGAGCAATCTCATCTCGTCTGTAGCCCCCAGCCGTCCCCCCACCCCATCTGGAAGAAGCTCATCCGCTGGACTTTGTAGTTGTAGAGTTAGATAAGTTAATTCTCTCTAAGAGTTCTGGTAATCATCTGTCCGTCCTGGGGGAGGACCCCTCCTTCATGTGGGCACCCCTAAGGTTTCTGCTTTATGCCAGGAATTTTTTTTAGGAGTTTTCCTTAGAGAGGAGGGTCTAAGGCCAGGGATGCCCAGTTTAGTTTAGTCTGTTTAGCCTAGCCTAGCCCATGACTAGCCTAGCCTAGCCTAGCCCAGTCCAGTCCAGTCATCAGCTAAAGGTTCCTGTTCATGAAGGTTCCTGCTCAGTAAGTCTGAAAGTTCCTTAGAACCGATTTTATGTTTAGTACATTTAGTGAAGCCCGTTGAGACGACTGTGTAGTAATGTTGGCCTGTAGAAATAAAACTGATGGAATTGTGGCGTAGAGCAGGGATGGTGCTCTCTCAGGGCACATCAGAAGAGAGACGGCACAGGCGGCACCAACAACAGACGCTGACGTCACCACAACCTTGGTCACATGACGTCAATCATGTCCTGGTAGCCAATAGGCTCAAAGGCCCGCCCCCACATAAAAGTTGGCCCAACGGTGAAAGCAAATATTCTGAAGTGTAAACTGAGGACTAAGAGTAAAGAGGGAGACAAAATGAAAAACAGCAAACTGTAACTGATACACATTATTTTTCGTTTGGTAACATTTTTAGGTTTATAGTTTTTTATTTCAAGTTGTCAATATTGCCTTCAAGTTTTACAATGTGTGCTTTCGAGTTTTCTGTGTCATTATCCTCTATCCTCTATCCTGATCTGACCCCAAAACCTTCTGTTTGGGCAGAACCATGGATTTCTGAAGTCCTGGTTTGGGATCCAGAGGATCCAGAATCTCAAAGATCACACGCTCCTCCAGCTGTTCTGACATTTGCATGTCGTGTTTTTGAATGTTTCCGGTTCAGCAGGGTGGGGGTGTCGTTGGAGGGATTCCCGACAGAACACTGAAGGTTGTCTCCTCTTTGTTGTCCACAGAGGGCCAGCACCACCCATCCCCGCCCCCATCTGAGGAGGAGGAAGTCCCTCCTCCAGGAAGCAGCGGCTGCACTTCCACACCTGGGAAGTCTGTGCCTTGGACCAACGTTCCCGCTCAAACGTCCGGTTGTCCCTCGGGTTGAGGTGGAGCGGCTGCCTGATGGAGTCCGGCTGGAGCTGCGGGGGTAGAAGAGCGATGGGAACCATCAGTTTGGCGGTTTTGGTGATGACTGACTTGAGTGGAGAAGAAATCCCTCTCTGTGCAATACGAGTCCTTCTCAGAGTGACGCTGTCGTGTGGACGGACTCGCCGTTTATTTTTGTATCGCTGTTTTCCTGATTTCTATTTTTCTAAAAGACTGAAACGGAGAAAAAACAAAAAAACAATGGGGGGGGGGTCATCCGCCTGATGGACGGCTTCCTCTGACCCGCCCCGTCCTGTGGCGACCAGCGCCAAAGCCATATCTGAAACAACCCTGTGCCACGTGACTTTAAACGCCCCACCAGTGGGATGCATTCGGGGTCCTCCGGACACCACAGCCTTGTCGTGTCTCCAGGAGCTTGAAGTGTTGAACCCCCCCTGGTGTCACCACCTCCCACTATTTTTTACTTCCTCCAACATATCAGATCTCCTCAGGAGGCGTTTAAAACCAGATTTAAGTTTTGGGGAAAACTGTATTTTCAACAATTTCCTAATATTGTGACGTGATTTTTAGAGAAAAGTGGAGAAAAACTTGGTTTATTTGTGTATTAACCAAAAAAAGTGAACATTTACTCAGGAAATGACCTTTGACCCGCACCTGCACCTGTTTGAGCCCAACGACGTCAGCAGAAACCTCCGAGCTTTGGACCGTCTCCGTCCTGAACCAGAACCAAAGCGGAGGGTTTTTTGTCGTATCAAAGCTTTTGTTGTTCCGATGTTTGACTTCCAGAACAAGTGAAGCCGCCTTTGTGCTTTTAGATGGTTCCTTCTCTCTGAGGCTGCGTTCTTCCACCTAGAACCTTCGTGAGTCCACGTGTTCCCTGTGATCGTCAGTCTCATGGATCTTTGTTCCTCAGACGTTCTTCACTGTGAGACGTTCACTCAGAAACACTTTTCTTAACTGAACGCAGCTCAGGTCCAGGTCAGCTGTGAGGAGGTCTGCAGACTCCATGTCCCATGATGCATTTTGGTCAGAAAAGGTTTGTAAAAGTCTCCAGCAAAAGAACAAATATGCAAAAGTCAGTTATTGGAAAACGTTAAATCAGCTGTGAGCCGAAAAGACCAGAACCAAACCTCAAGAGGAACCGGTCCGATAGAACCATAAACCTGAATTTGTTCCAGAGAACTGATGAGTCCAGAACAGAAACTAGTTTACCCAGAGAACCGCTCATAGTACCCCAGGGAGGGGCAAATACCTTCTGACTGATCTGTGAGTGAAACGGAAAACTCTGCTCCGAATTTACGGAGATCATGGAACGTTCCTGAGCTTCTGAGGAACACAAGGAAAAGGCAACAAACATAAACAAAGGTCCACGAAAGTTTGAGGGTTCACGGTCAGTCTGAGGTTCCTAAAGGTTAGTCAGAAGGTTCCTGATCAATCAGTCTGAGGTTCCTGAAGGTTAGTCAGAAGGTTCCTGATCAATCAGTCTGAAGGTTCCTGAAGATCAATCAGTCTGAAGGTTAGTCAGAAGGTTCTTGATCAATCAGTCTGAGGTTCCTGAAGATCAATCAGTCTGAAGGTTAGTCAGAAGGTTCTTGATCAATCAGTCTGAGGTTCCTGAAGGTTAGTCAGAAGGTTCTTGATCAATCAGTCTGAGGTTCCTGAAGAGTAGTCAGAAGGTTCTTGATCAATCAGTCAGTCTGAGGTTCCTGAAGGTTAGTCAGAAGGTTCTTGATCAGTCAGTCTGAAGGTTAGTCAGAAGGTTCTTGATCAATCAGTCTGAGGTTCCTGAAGGTTAGTCTGAAGGTTCTTGATCAGTCAGTCTGAGGTTCCTGAAGGTTAGTCAGAAGGTTCTTGATCAGTCAGTCTGAAGGTTCCTGAAGATCAACAGTCTGAAGGTTCCTGAAGGTTAGTCAGAAGGTTCTTGATCAATCAGTCTGAAGGTTCCTGAATGTTAGTCAGAAGNGTTAGTCAGAAGGTTCTTGATCAATCAGTCTGAAGGTTCCTGAATGTTAGTCAGAAGGTTCTTGATCAGTCAGTCTGAAGGTTCCTGCCTTTTTCCAGATTCCACCTTGAAGTTCTTGTTTGTCTGCTCTCCTCTCCCCTCTGGTTCTTCCTGATCTCACGTACGCTCTAGTGAGGGTTTGGTTCCGCTTGTGCGTCTCAGGGAACCATCGTTCTCTTCAGAAACATAGAGAGATGTGAAAGATCTGCTGTCAGGGAGCTGTTCACCCAGAACCGGACCTTTAGGACCATAAGATTATCACAATGCACAAACTTCCTCAGGGTTCTTCTGTGAGCTTTATGTCCAGCAGGAAAATCAAACTTAATCAGAACTTTTGACACGTGGACCAGAACATGGCTGAAGGTCCTGGTCTGGATTCTGGTTTCAGAGTCCTGGCTGAGTCGGCTGTAAGCAGACAGGGACATCTATGACCCACAAGATCCAGACTGGATCCACATCTGCTGGTGTCAGCGCGGTCCATGTCTGAGCAGAAAGTTCTGGTTCACTGCAGACGCCGTCCACCAACTGTGGGCGGAGTCTGGATGAACCACGCTCCGCCCACATCCTTCAGGGCGGAAACAGCCAAACTTCTGGGAAGAAGCCAAACCTGTGTGGACCTGGTTAAAGTGGTTCTGTTGCCGTGTCCTCCTGTTCATCTCTGAAGAATTCTGTCTGTTCAAATGTTGGTCGTTTATGCAGAAGACTTAAGAAATAAAGGAAGAAACCCACAGGGCTGCTGGTTCTTCTTCACACACGAGCAGAACATCAGAGCTGTTGCAGAACATCAGTGGTTCTGTTTCTGGAGAAGTTTGGAAACATCTTAGACGGTATCGTCATCCATCCATCCATCTTCTGAATCTGCTCAATCCCTTTCAGGGTCATGAGGTTGCTGGAGCCTATCCCAGCTGTTAAGGGTACAGGTGGAGTCCATCAGACGGCCACACTCACATGTATAGAACCATTCAGGATCATCAATGAACGTACGGAGAACACATGAACCAGGAGAACCTGCGAGCTCCACACAGAAAGAACCCAGCTGGGTTTCAAACCAGGACCTTCTCTCTGTGAGGAGAGTACTAACCACTACCCACCATGGACCACATGCAGAAAACCACTATTTGCATTTCATGCTTCAGGAACAATTCACTGTTCCGTCACTAGATGGCGCTGTCGTCAGCAAAGGAAGCGCTTCCAGCTGCTGCGGTCACTTCAGAAAAATCACAGAAAACTACAATCTGATCATGGATTAGAAACAGACCAGAAGCCTCAGCGTGTCCAGCATGAACAGATCAGGTTTGGATTGATGCAGAAAAGGAATCACGACTGGAGTTATTAGTTAAATAGGCTCCGCCTCCTGCAGGTGAATCTGCAGACAGGTGAGACCGTCAACAGAGTCCAGCAGAAAATCAGTTTAATGCCATTCAAATAAAAAAACATGATGTGACCCGCAGGGCTCGACATAGCCATTTGTCCGCTGGCCCGGTCCTGTTTTTCGAGCAGTGCGGACCACAAGACTTTACTTTTCACTTGTCCGCTCGGGCCACTAAAATATCTAACGGTTTATATATTCTTCACCTTTTTCAATAAAGTAAATTTTGCGAAAACGTGTAGATTTACCTCGTCTTCATAATTTAGTTTTTCTGCTAGTCCTGTGTTCAGACTTCAAGGGTTTCTATGGGAAACCTTTGATCACTTCTCCTTCTCTCCCGCCTGCGCGCGCACGGCATTCACTGCCGAGCACCACGCGGCACGCGCTCACTACTTTTTTTTTTCAAACTTTATTGAATGCAACAATTCAATACAAAACAATGTTAAACAGCAACAACGAAGGCACAAGCCAGTGGTTTATTATTACATTTGATTATAAATCCGACACCGTCACTGAAGAGAGACTGAAGCATGTCAGAGATGTGGAAGACATGGCAGGAATAGATAGGAATATGTTAGATGGAGTAGTGGGTGGAATTAGTACTATGGACAGCAAGATATTTAATGAATGCATTGAAGATGAAACTGTATGCACTAAGCTTTAAGCTGAATGTCAAAGAATCAAAGGCAACTCCAAATACCTGAATCTCAGACTCAAATGCAGTAGAATGTTAAACTACTTAATTTTGTTTTTCTTTACAACACTGTAAGCAGTAAGTATTTCTAGTTAGCTGAATGATCTCAGTTAGACCTGCACAATATGAGGAAAACTCGCGATATGCGTATCAGAGATTAAAATTGCGATAACGATATAATTTGCGGTATATAAACAAACAGCAAAATAACCAAATAACCATTCCCAGTTTAAAGATTATACTCCAAATGACCCACGTTGACATAGGTTACAAACATCTAACATAACAGGGCTCCATCTGATTGGTCAACAATGTGAAGGCGTCCATCCGATTGGTCAAATGCATTAAGGGATTTATTTGATTCGTTAAATGGTTCAAGCTGCCATTAGATTGTTTTAACACATTTAAGGTTTATGATTTATTGCGATATTTGCCGTTAGAAGCACCATGAAAACTTCTGAACTAGTGTTACCTACTACACTGCAGTGCTCTCTTCAAAACATCTGAAACAGACTAGAGCAGATTTAAGTTTGATATGGTCTATTTTCAGTCATTGAAAAGTGTAGAAATAAGTGATGTCACCAGAATGCACCAAATTGCACCATATTAAAAGTTTCCGGGGGGGCATGCCCCCGGACCCCCCTAAAGTTGCAAGCACCTGCGGAGCGGCGGGTCCCGCTATGCGCGGTGTCGGGACAGTAACTTTCAGGCAGGGCCAGTAAGTTTCAAAAACTACTGGCCCTATGGGCCAGTGCAAATTTCTGGGCTATGTCAACCCCTGACCCGTCGTTACTGTGAGAACAGATGACGCAGAGACGTCCCATAGAGGTCTAGAGCAGACATGTGGTCCAGTTTGGACCAAAACCGGATGAGAACCACAAACCTCCACGTTCAGAAAAATACACGTTTATCTTTTTGTGACCTTTAAGCCTTTCTTTTATAAATAGCTTTATACTGGTTAAAATAATATTAAATATAATATTTATAATGATCATTTTAATTTTCTATTTTTCTATAAATAACAATCTTATCGTCAGCAAATGCAAGTTTCTTTCAAAATAAAATACTTCCTGCATCAGAGAAGATCTCGTTGCTGCGGCAGGTTTACTTCCGGTTAGATGAACGCAATGATCTTCTGAGCAACACTGCAGCAGAAGATCCAGATGTTTGTTTGAAACTATTGATCTGATCCTGACAGACAGCCTTCACGTCCCTCTGCTCCGTTTTCTCACGTGGTAAATATAAAAAAAAGCGACAACATGGAGCTAAAAACCTAAAATGTCACCAGACAAATAAAGAAGAGCCACATGTGGCTCCGGAGCCATAAACCAGGACATGTATGTGCTTCTGTAACGGGTTCAGTTCGGTCGCCGATACAATGAGGAGGGCGAAACTCTACTCTGGTCACTGCGTCTTTAATTTTTTAAAACAGCGCAAAAGAAAATCGCATCAGTGGACATCACTGCAGCTCCCGGATCAAAGGAAAAGAGCGCGATCAAAACCGGCACCAAAAACCACATAAAAATATAGTTAAAAGTAAATTATTCTACAGCAGTTTCTTGTCAACTGCATCCATTTTTAAACATATTTAAGAAACTAATACCCGTTTATTTTAACAGCTAACTAAAAATATTGGGAGACTGCAGAAAACGCGACTCACCAGCTCAGACCGCTCCCTCCAACTGCTAAGGGAGGGGCAGGGTGTGTCCCACTAATTACCTTCCCTGCGCAACAGGTAACCGCGTGGAACAAATTTTCTTATAATAATTGGAAGATTAAAAAAATATTTATATAACGTGCTAACTCAAAATAAAATAATTTCAAAATTAAATAATCACTGAAGTTTTGAGAATGTTCATTTAAAAAAATCAATTTGCTACACTTCTGTGTTTTTCATCAGAATTCAAAAGTTCAGTTGATTCAATGGAAGAAGAAAAACTTTGATTTTTATTTTGTTTTATTATTTAAAAACGATCAGTTAAGTTATAAATCGAAGCCCCTGCCGAGGATGAAGGTGATGATGATGATGATGTGAGGAGGAGGGGGAGGAGGGGGAGGACCTCCGTGCAGCCTCCGGAGCGCAGGGCGGGGCCACGCCGCGCAGCAGCAGCTTCATCCCGGCGCGCGCGCACAGACGCCCGCTCGTCTCAGGCCGCAGCATGGAGCCCGCAGCCCGTCCGCTTTCCCCGGGACCGCGGTTCCGGTTCGGGTGACAAGAGAGAGGATGATGAAGAAAGCGCGCACTTAGACTCGCCAGCGGAAGCGAGCACGCGCCGCAGAGCCTCGCGCTCCGATTGTTCGGACGCAGCAGACTGAAACAGAAGGCCGCGTGTACCCGGACCGAGCCGAGCCGAACCGGACCCAGCATGCCGCCCGCCCCGCTGCTAGTACACGCGCTTCTGCTCTGCCTCAGCCAGGTAAGGCGCGTGCGCATATATGCACGGCGGCGGCGCGCGGGGCTTTGTTCGTCCGAACCCGCGCGGGTGTGGGTTCGGCGTAACGGAGAGGTTGCCGTGATTGGCTATGGGGCGCGCGCGCGGCAGCCCGTTCCATGGCGGCTTGGAGCCTCATTGTTCTGCGGAAAGTGGGTCAGTCGGCTGCAGCGTCACGCGCACGCGCACATGTTACAAACATCAGTCACCTCTGCTGTGGATCTGCGGAAAGAAGTTGCGGGTTCGAACCCCGCTGGTGTTCGGAAATGTTTCCGGGATTTGAGTTAAGGGGGAGGACAACAGGAACATCCTAACTGCTTCCGGTTCTGACGTAGTCCAGAAAGAATCCGGGTCGGTTTTGGTTGAGTTTAGGCTGCGAATGCAATGAATTAATGATGCCAACTGGACCTGACGGGCTTTTGGTTCCGTTTTTCTGGACTTTTCTGGGGTGGGTGCAGAAGCTGTGAGGCTGCGTGGTACTGATGCGGTCCGGATGAGGAGCAGAACCTCCACGATGGGTCCAGAGAATAATTCTGATTGGTTTTGATGCAGACGATGAACGTTTGCTTGTTTTGGTCCAAACATCTTCAGCTTCACGGTCCGGTTCTCCCGATCTTTTCTGATGTTCGGGGGAACATGTCCGCTTTGGACCACCGGAGGGATGGTCCCTGAAAA
>JAUDJI010001466.1:0-10490 GCA_037389245.1 Oryzias sinensis
GCTCCTTTCATTTGTCTTTCAGCACATAAGCTAACGCTTGAACCTGCTTGACTTTCCCTGCATGGGTTTTGCACCGGCACTAACCCTAAGGGAGGCTCAGAGGAGCGTTTTCCACTGCTGCTCTGCGCCCGGGTCTCGTCTCTGGATTGTCAGGTTGACAGACTAAGGCTAGCAGAAATGTTTCTAGAAAGAAGAGCGGCACCGTCCCGGGTGGGATGGACGCCGTCTCTCCGCATGAGACCGGGCTTCCCCCAAAACGCGCTCCAGTTATCCACAAAACCAACGCCGTTTTCTGGGCACCATCTAGAAAGCCAGCGGTTAAATGATGAAAAGCGGCTGTACATTTCATCACTGACTAAGTTCGGCAGGGGACCAGAGAAAATTACTCTGAGCTAACATCCTAAGGTTCCCCTCCATGTCACCAACTCTGGCCCCCGGATAACACCTGACTGTAGCCGCTGGGAGCTCCACGTTTCTAACTTCAGAAGAGCCTATAACCAGAGTTGAGTGTTCAGCGGGTGTGTCGCTGAGGGGGGAGAACCTATTACTAACGTGGAGTCTCGGGTGCTCTAAGTCTTTGCGTTTAGCACTATGTTTCCTCCCAACCGGTACCTAATTTGAGATGTGATCCGGTGGATCTGTAGTCTGAATCTTAGATGTGATCTGGTGGATCCGATTTTCTGGTTGTAATGAAATGGTTTGGTTTCATAATTTTCATAATTTGTTTGTCAAACTCTTATGGTGTGTAACTCATACTTTGTGCTGTTGCCATGAACACAAAGTTCATGTTTGAGGAGGTTAAAGATCTGAAAATGATCAAATGTTTTCTTTGGTTTTTACCAACGCTAAGGATTTTCATGGGTGGGGGGTGTTCAGTCCATAATCTGATAATCTTGTTTTTTTGGCTGAAAGGTGAACTCTGACATTTTTCAAGATTTCGGATGTTTTGTCACCCCCCCCCCCTTCACACACACACACACACACACACACACACACACACACACACACACACACACACACATTCCTGAAAAACACTGAATTTGTTTACCTCCAGACCCGTTCAGACTCGCCCCTCATCCCCCGCTCTGGGTTACTTATAAAAATAAAGTGTAGATCTCTGTGAGCTGAATCCCAGATTTTCAAGTTTTTCTCTAGGATAAAAAAAAAAAGGTTTTATTTTTTCAGATTTAAGATGAACATAAACAACCCGCAGAGATTGTCCAAAGGTGTGGGTGTGTCTGTGTGTGTGTTTCTGTGGGTGTGGTTCTTTCTGAGTGTTTTATTGTGTTTAGGTATGTGTGTGTTTCTGCATTACCACCAGTTCGGTGCGTTTGGGGGCGGGCTCAGATCGGCTCTAACGGGGGCGTGTCTCTGCAGGTCGGTGGGCGTCGGCTCATCCGGACGTTTGTCTGGAGAAGCAGCTGGAGCGCTTTGAGTGGCAGCTGAAGATTTTAAAGGAAGTGCTTTCGGCCAATGGGAGCTCGGAGAGGGCGGAGCTACTGAGACAGCACACCGATGAGGAAGTGTGCGCTCTAGTGCAGAGCATCCTCGACAAGGTGGGCGTGGCCAGTTTGTTGTCTTCGCAGCGTGAGAGCATCAGCTGATCTCAGATTGATGTTCTTGTCACCGACCTGCAGGTGAAGGCGGAGACGGCGGCCGACCTGAACGTCCTCCATGAGCAGCAGAGCACCCGTGCTGCTGAGGAGCACGAGAGGCGAGTCCAAGGTAGCAGTCCGTTGGTGTAAAGCCAACGTTTAGTTGGACATGCGGTTCACATTTAGTGGGGATGCATCAACAGATATTCTTCCTCATTTGGGTCAGATCTCCTTTTTGGGTCATGTTTTTGTTTCGGTTCACTTTGGTTTGGTTCAGGGGAGGAACTAACGGACCGGTTCTGGTTCAGAATTGTGGCGTCGAGTATAAAAACACAAACGTAGACCTTTTTACTCAACACTGGATGTTTTTTGCTTTCTTTAGTCTTTTTTGTTTCATTTCTGTCTATAATTAACAAACATGAAGGGATGGGGGCGTGGCTAGGATGTACTTTAACTTTCATCTCGTTTGAAGTGTTTTTGAAGTAATCTTGCCCCCCCCAGCTGTGGAAAATTAAGGTTTTCCTTTAATGAGTTAATCTGATTGACTCGTTAAATTAATTCTAACTAAACATCTGATTAATTATTGAATCATGATTTCAGTGTTTAGACCAGGCGCGGACCCCCCCCACACACACACACAAAAAAGTTTGCCCCCCCTTCTGTAAGGATTGCAAAAATGTCAATAAATATTTCAAATGGAATTAAAACAACAATAATAAATCGCTTAGAAACTTGTTTTCATCCTTTCTATTTTGATGGTCTTCCACTCTGGTGTGTTGCCAGCCTTCCAAAGTCTTCTAGCCCCGCCCCCTGGTGTAGACACAGAAAACCTCAGTGGGCGGAGTCGGGTTCATTTACTTTTGATGCGTGACGTTCTGCTGTTCTCCTCTCCCTCTGAATAGCTGATCCACCCTTCAATCTGCTTTTCTGCAGAAGTTCTGATGGAGGAACAGCAGAACCGACTGATTCTGATTCTGTTTCCTGCAGAGCTGCAGAACAAACACCAACAGGACCAAACCCGACTGACCGAGAAGTTCCACGCAGACCAGAGTGTCCTGAAGGTAAACGCGTCCACCAACATCCAAGTTCTCCCTGAAGGGGTTTGGGTCAAACGCAGCCTAAAGTTCTGCCACTCGGAGCTCGGGTTCGTGGAACCGCTGGGATTGATCTCCTAATCTGCCTCGTAGCAGCTGGACTCTCCAGATCCTTCCTCAGATTCAGACTGAAAGAGCTTTGTTCAGAGGAAAACCTTTGGAGACCGGTCGGGTCGGGTCAGATCCATCATCTAAACATCTACAGAGGGGATGAAGGTTCTTCCTGATCCAACAGAGGCTTTGATCATCTCCAGGTTCCAGAGGAACATCAGGAAAACCCTCTGATGGAAAGGAACTTCAGAAAATTCTTCTGCCCAAACCCAAACTTCTCTAAAGTTCCTCCTCACTGGAAGGGTTACAGGTCCACCGATGATGAAGATGAGGGAGACGGTCTGGATGGACCTGGACTGGGAGGACAGCAGCTCTGATGCTTCCTCCCTCATCTTCTTCATGAGCCGTGGAGACTGTAAGGTTGATGATCTCCAGCTGAAGTTCTCTGCAGACAGAACCTCTGAGTTTGGAGAGGAAGAGGGTTTCAAACCCTGAACAGACTGCGAGGGATCCATCTCTGCAGGTCTGGACTCGGTCCACGACAGCCGCTGAGACGCTCCTCGACCCTCTGCGGTTTCAGACGACACATCCCAGCAGATTCTGACCTTCGTGGTCCTCAGTGGTCAGAACCTGACCTGTTTTCATGGTTCTGGTGTGGCTGCAGGGTCGAGTGTCGGAGCTGGAGGCGGAGCTGCAGGTCTACAACGAGCTGAAGACCCGCGTGGAAGAGTCCACCTTCAAGAAGGATCTCCAGAGGAACCTCCAGGTGAGGGAGCCTTTTCTGGACCTAGAGGGTCCGTAAGTGAAGATGCTTCAGCGTTTCTCCTCTGCCTGTCCAGGAGCGCGGCAGCCCAGGTGCATTCTGGGAGTCTGAGCAGGAGTCGCTGCTGTTTGTGATAGAGATGAAGAGCGCGCGCGTGCAGGAGCAGAGCAGGAAGCTGCAGCAGATGAACCACCTGGTACGTTCCCGCTTCTCCCAGCTTTGCTCCTCACACCTCCCTCCTCCTGAGCCCTGCCTCCTGGTCCCCAGATGGAGAAGAACCAGTCTCTGGAGGACCAGCTGGTCCACATTCTGCAGCAGAACGAGGACCTGACGGTGCGGATCAACAACTGCCAGACCCTCATTCAGTACGTGGTTCTGGTTGTTTTGCTTTGGTGGCGTTCTCCAGACCAAATGTTTCCCTCAGACTCCTGAGGAGCACAGGAACTCCTCCAGGAGAGTAACTTCACCTCCACTTCTGCTCCGCAGGCAGCTGTCCAAGGAGCAGCTGGACCTGAAGGGGGCGCTGGAGAGGCAGATGACGGTCAACCAGACGCTCTCTCAGGAAAAGGAGCAGCTGATGTTCAAGCTGAGACATCGAGAGTCGTGTCCCAGCATCCACCTGCCCGCCATGATGCAGGAGATCGCCCCCCGGTGACCTGGCTCCCACCGCGGCTCGGGTCAGGCCCGGCCGCTGAGCCGGAGCCACGCGGACTCGGGTCTGAAGCTGACCAACTGAACTGGGTCTGTTCTTCTCAGCTGGGGCGGGTGGGGGAGGGGGGTTCATTCAGCGCTTCAGGTCACGTGGAGCTTTAGCTCCCGAAACGTCGGCACGGCCATCAAACCCATCTGAAGACGATGACGGCAGACGGCTGTTGCCATGGCAACACGAAAGTGACATAAAAGTGAGTCGATCATCCGGTGCAGCCGCCGCCCGGAACACAGAGGTTCTCTGATGGTTCCTTCATGAAGAACTTCTGATGGGCCTCCTAGCGTCATTTCCTGACTGATGCTTGAAGTTCTTGTTGTCTAGTTTTGGCGTTCTCCAGCGGCTTCTCCTCCCTGTAGACGGTCCGTGTCCTTCAGCTGCTTCTTCATCTGCAGAACGTGGTTCTGTTCTGCAGGTTCCATGACGCTGACGGTCTCCTGAGGAGGGAGCAGAACCTCTGGAACGACCAGACCTGCAGACGGTTCTGGTCATCTTCTCTAAAAGCCAAAGATGTTTGTTTTACGGCTGCTAGCGTTGAATTCATCCAAACGTTGGTTTTGTGATGTCCTCGTTTGGGTCTGCGGGTCAAATATGACCTGGTCTGCCTTTCTTTGGTTCTCTGGCTCCGTTCTCGGCTCCGGGTTGGAACCATCAACATCTGTAGTGTGAAGCAGCATCACTGCGGTTCTGCTCATGAGCATCTTCCCTCCCTCCACCTGTACTCACCTGTACTCACCTGTTTACCTGGAGGTGACTGAACGGGCCGACACCTCTCCTGGAAGAAACCATTCGGGGTTCAGGGCGCCCCCATGTGAGCGGGGTGGAAGATCTGCTGTGATGTCATCAGGCTTTGTTTATTCAAACAAGTTCTAACGGACGCGTGACGTTGTTTCCATGGAAACGGATCATCATAGAGAAGCATCAGATCTCCATCCCTCCAGTAATGACAGCACTGATCGTTGCTGATGTGATTGCTGATGTGATTGCTGGCCTCGGTTTGCACATTAAGAACCATGTTGGTGCCAAATGCTGGTTCTGCTGCTGCAAACGCAGAAGCAGCTTCTTTACGGTTTACTTCAGGACTGAAATCCCAACTTGTGCCTTTTACAAACGTCTGAAACCCAGTGGAGTTCAGCTCCTCAGGTCCGGTGTTACGCACCTGCACTTTCCAGCAGAACTGACCAGAACCAGTATTTCGTCTCGTCCTCACAGTCGACTGAGTTTTTTCTTTAAATGTTTTGGATTTCTTGACTGAGAAAAGTTCAGCCGTTTTCGCCATCGTGTCGATTTTTGGTTTTACCAAATAAAAACTGTAAATATGTGATTGTTGTCGTCATGTTTGAGTGAATGTGACGTTCAGGGTGGGGTTTTTTTTTGGGGGGGGGGGGGGTTGGGCAACTCAGGAGAGAACCACTGGACAGCGCCCCATGTGGCTGCAGTGTTGACCCCCCATCCGGGGTCCAGCCAGACCCGACCCAGGTTAACTGTCAGAACAGCCATTAACATAAGTTAACAAATAAAATCGACTTCATCAGTTGAATTGAAATCATCTGATCACTAATCAAACCCTTTTCGTTTTGAACGGAAGCATCTGAGAAGTGTAATACCAGAAGTGACCAGTAGGTGGCGGGAGAAGACAGCTGGTGTCTCCCTGGTTCCGTTTTCCGTCATTTTATGAGCCTGTGGTCTGCCGCTGTGGGACAGTGTTCACCAGGTGGTTGTAACCCTTGTTCTATCCTAGGTACTGGTAACATTGGGAGTGGGGTCATCTAGACCCACTAGGCAGTGGGTCATCTAGACCCACTAGACAGAGCTCTGAACCTTTTTTCTTCAATGATTTGTGATCTTCACTGGTGTCCATGGATTACATGAAATCTTTCCACCTTTATCCACCTTTGTCATGGTAGGGGGAACACCTCAATGGAAGGGGGGGGGTCATCTAAGATAGCACAAGGGTTAAACTGAAGCCCCCTCATTTATGTCTTATGGGGGGGGTCATGGTTCCCATGGAAACCAGTCTTGGCATTAAACTGGTCTGTCAGGCCTGCACGCGTCCTGAACTTCAGTGATGCACAGACGCCGTTCCGTGCTCCTGTTCCTCAGCAGGTCGATCTTTCACGCCATGATGGCTCAGGATGCCTGATCCGGATTCCAACTGGTCCTGGATCCAGATCTGCAGGTTTTGCCAGCGGTTCTTGGACGTCTTTGGGTCCTGGGATCCGTTTGGGTTCATGTTCTGACTCTGAGCAAAGCTGAGGCAGTTAGTGGACCTGGTTGACGGTTAAGAGAACCTCCTGGGGATGTTTGGAAGCTACAGGTCCAGGTTTTCCCCGGTCACTTCAGAATCTGGAAACACCTGAGCCCAGAGGAGGAGGAGCTAAAGATGAGAGGCGGATGCATCGAGGTGGGTTACACCTCAGCTCCCATCTTTATCTGATATCTCAAGTGTTTTTATTTTTGTTCAGAACCTTTTTGGTACGGTTCGTGGTTGTTTAATGTTTCATAAACAGGTTTATGTCAGCTAAACAGAAGGCTCTGCTGTTCTCCATGAGCTGTAACTTCCTTAATCCAACAGTAAAATTTGACCTGCAGACGTGGAAACTGAAGCCAGGAGGAAGTTGTGTATCCATGGCAACCATCCCTCCTTCCACACAACAAACAAGCAAACAGACAGATCTGCAGCAGCATGACGTTTGTTTCCTGGACGTTTTAGTTGAACGTTTCATCGTCACGACCATTTTTCTCCAAAATAGATGTGATATTTGACTCCAGGACTTTGGGATGTTTTCCAGTCGCTGACCCGTCCGGTACTCCGTTCTGAGGATGTAAACAAACATCACCAACAACACAACACGGAGCTGAGGACTGACTGCTGTCTAAATGAGCAGAAACTTATATTGCACAGGTGAAAAATGCAGTTTTACACGCCTGATGTATTAATTTATCATTCATTCATTCATCTTCTTCCTTTCTGGGTCACTGGGCTGCTGGAGCCTTTCCCGGTCATTTGTGGGTGAAGGCAGGGGACACCCTGGATAGGTTACCAGTCTGTCACAGGGTGGAGTGTCCACACCCACGCACTCTCACAATCACACCTATGGACAATTTATATTAAACAATTAACCTATGAGCATGTTATTGGATGGTGGGAGGAAGCCGGAGACCCCAGAGAAAACCCACGTATGCACGGGGGAGAACATGCAAACTCCACACAGAAAGGTCCCCCATTGTTGTCCTGGTTCCTGTCCCCCAGCCGGGATTTGAATCAAGGGCGATGGGTTAGCGCTTTTGTCTCACAAAAGCGCTAACCATTGCACCGCTGTGCAGCCCTTATGCCTGAGATATGTGAGCCTTAAATGATAAATCCCGGTCAAATAAAACCCCAAGGTTTCTAACTGTGGAATTGGGGGCTATACTTATGCCATCCAGGGAGACTATCTGAGCAGACAGAGCATCTCTGAGGTTTTTAGGTCCAAGTATAATGACCTCAGTTTTCTCTGGGTTCAAGAGGAGGTCATTAATTGTCATCCAGGTCTTGATGTCTCTGATGCAGGCGTTCAGTTTCTCTATCTGGTCATTCTGGTCAGGCTTCATGGATAAATACAACTGCGTATGATCCAGGGTTGTGCCGATGGACGAAACCATCGTCCATCGTAATGGGTGACTGACATCACGATGGAGAGACACCATAAGCCGCAATTACATGAACAAAATATCTTGATCGGATCAATGGTTGGATTAGAATTCAACCGTGTAGATGGGCCCAGAAAAACTTTTCAGATTATAACAAACGTTCACATGGGTCACACTTTCGGTCAGAATAAATCATTCGCACATGCACAGTTGTGTTTGAAGTACAGGAAGAGGAAATGAGTTCTGGCGAGCGGCTACATACGTAGACATGTCAGCTCCGTAATATATTAGATGATCTTCTAAACCTGCTTTTATTATTTTTATGGTTATCATGAAGCGTCATTTTCATGATTGATGATTTTTAGGGCTGCACGATATGAGGAAAACTTGCGATATGCGATATTAGTGATCAATATTGCGATAACGATAAATTTGTGGTAAATAAACAAATAGAAAAATAATCAAAAACATCATTCCCATTTCATTGCAACAGTTTAAAAATTATACTCCAAATGACCCTCATCAACATGGGGGACAAACATCTTAACATAATAGGCCTCCATCTGATTGGTCAACAATGGGAAGGCGTCCATCTGATTGGTCAAAGCATAAAGGGATTTATTTGATTCGTTAAATGGTTCAAGCTGCTAGAAGTAGAGCTGTGACGGTGTCGAATTTTTCATCACCACAAGGGGGCGCGGTGTCGCGGTTAACCGCAGCCCCCCCCCCCCCCCCAAAAAAAAAAAAACCCGCAAAATCCCCCGGCGGCCGCATCGGAAATAAATACAGTTACAACGTACTATTCTTTGTTAACAATGACAACAAATGACAACAACTAACAACTACATATCTAACTTGTGAACTATAGGTGTTGTAGATTGACTGTGTGTGTGAGCGCGGAGCGTCTTGTGTAGGAAGGTGCGCACACGTGTGTTGGGGGTGTGTGTTGATTCTTCGGCAGCGGACCGCTCTGGAGCTGCACGCAAGTTTCACCTGTGCTCTCTGGTACAGACATCTTCTCAGAATATTATGTATTGCCCAGTAATAAACAGACTGCAGACACTTTTTGTCACCTTTCCGGTAGCTGTGAAGCCTAACATCCATGAAAAACGCGGGGCAGGAGGCTCCGCCTTTGGTTATACAGACACGTAACGTTACGCTGCAAAAAATAGTTCCCAAACAAAACATGTAGTGATTTTCATGGAAATCTAACGGCGCGCGTTCATGTTTGGTGTTACGGATTGAAGGAGGACAGTTACACCCCCCCCCCCCCAACACAAAATCCTCCGGTGGGCGGCCGTGTCGCGCACTTAGGAACGCACGCAGCTTGTAATGGAAATGAATACAATGGAAATTAATAATTAGAAAGCAGTAAATTTGTCGTATTTCCTCACGAGACGGAAACTTCTGTTGTAGAATAAGGATGTTTGCTTCTGAAAGCGCGCGCCTGTTTGTGTAAACGGAGCCGCGTGTCACGTGCAGCGCGAAGGCAGACACTGAGAGCATGCGCGGTGGGAGAAAAGGAGACAACAGTCTGAAAGAAAGAAAGAAAGTCTGAACACAGGACTAGCAGAAAAAGGAGATTATCAGCAAAGATGAATGTGTTTATTATAGTTCCAAACACGCACCATATGCAAAACTTAAAAAAAAAAATAAGTGCGTAAAAAAAGTGCGGTGATGCGGTGATGCGGTTATCGTCACAGCCCTAGCTAGAAGATTGTTTTAACACATTTTGGGTTTGGGATTTATTGCGATATTTGCCGTCTTTTGCGATATGCATATTGCAGAGCTGGATATTGCGATAACGATAAATTTGCTGTATATTGTGCAGGCCTAATGATTTTCATCATTTTAATTTTAATCCGTGTGGTCAGTGCTTTTTCTGTTGAAGAACGGAGCCGGAAAGAAGCCTGTGTAGCAGTTTGCTAACACGTGCTAACAACATTTAGCCTTTGATAAACATAAAATCCATGCTGGAAAAGCTGCAATCTGCATCTTGGCTGCACGTAAATATGTGGGAATAACAGCAGCCTTTATTTAGTCAGGACACGACTGGAAACACAAATCCACGTGATTCTTTCAACGGTTTCTAAGGACTGAGCGACATTTCTGCTTTGAACAGCTCACACATCGCCCCAAAACCGCCGTGTGTGCTGACAGTCCGAGCTCTGCCCAGACACACACCTTTACCAGGACACGGTAAAGGTGTAAAAGCTGTGGGACGGATCACAGTCCTAAGTATCCCACATGTAAGAAAGCATCCTCCCTTCCCCTCAAACAAAGCTGTAAGTCCGTCTGCTCTGCTAGAGACACGGGCGCTCGGTCCACCGGTCCACCTGACTAAGTGCGGGAGGAGCGGACTACTTCTTTTCTAATTTTTATTTTTTTGTTAAAGTCACTTCTCTCAGTTTATACTGGATCACCGCGAATGAGTCATTAGTTGGGAAATAAAGTAATAAAGTAAAATAACGAATAATAATTATATAATAACGATGTCATCATACCACCCGATGGTTTACTGCAAACATTGTCAACTGCCAATTTAAGGGACATTGCCCAACCCTAATATCATGTGCATAACAATGAAAATGAATGCTGTGTTTCCTGATTATGTTTCCTAGGGGTAGCATATAAAGCGTAAACAGGAT
>JAUDJI010001467.1:0-10484 GCA_037389245.1 Oryzias sinensis
AGTTAGAACAGAAACAACATTTCTGGAAGTGAATTCAACATTTAATCATTTACTGCATTGAATGAGACCTTTGGACCAAACACTAACAAAAATACATCGGTATCATCTACATAGAATATTAGGTCTGAAATGTTAAACAGGACAATGTTGAGGTGGTGATTAAACGTCATTCAAATAAATTACATTTGGAGATCAGATTAGTGACACATTTTTATTTTATTAATTGGTCACAATGGTGCCCCCCTGACCACTCGTTCCTGTTGAGACGTGTTTCAATTGAGGAACCACTGAACCGATCCCAAACCCACTCAAATATTGTCCACCCCCAAAAGCAAATTTTACTCACAAGTTTAGAATCAAAACCGCCCATTCTGGCAACATGGTGTTCAGCAATGCAGCTGAAGCACTGAATGCTGGGATCTGTAGTTAACTTGTTACTAGCACTACATATTGCTGGGTGACTAATATCAACACTAAAAAAGGATCTTGTGGGCTGGATATAATTACAGGGGAGACCCATGTGGAGTAAAGGAGTTTAAATGGAGTGAATCAGTGAAGAAAGGACTAACATACTTTTTGAAAGTCTGTAAAGCTGAGCTTCAAAACATATTTGTCCATAAAAGGTCAACAGATTTTCAATTCAGTCTAAAAATGTTTTACTTAGAATTTATCTGTTTAACCAGTTTTAGTTCAACATTGTTTTCTACCAATCACATTGTTCTATTAATACAAAGAGTTTTGTGGAAGAACCTAATGAGGGCTGTGGATCCTCCTTTATCTAGTTTTCCTGGAGACAAAGGCAGTTAACCTGATAGTGGTACTGTTGTTGTGTGTGTGTGTGTGTGTGGGGGGGGGGGGCACTGTTGCATGTGTTTTAAAATACTGTAAATATGCAGATATGTGTTGCTCAGTTGGAGCATTTTCCATTGGAATGAATGGAAACTGACTTGTTAGTAGAACATTCTAGCTGTGACATGACTCTAGTTAGTTTGGTTTCAGACAGAATGGAGCTGATTGCTGCTGATTCTCCACAGACTGGACCAGCAGAGCTCAGAGACTCCCAGTGGTCCGTCTGTCCAGCAGCATCAAACACAGCTGGACTCCATCTTTCTGGTCTGTACATGAACAACAACTACTTTCCATCATTCTGTCCACAGTCGTCTCCATGCTGCACTTTGCAGACCAGTGGATTGTCAGAGTGTCCAACATGGAGCTGATGTTTGGCTCCATGACTTCACTCTGATTGGCTCATTCATCTGGAATTCTGTTGCAGCTGCTGGAGGACAACATTGTCACTTTTGTCAAGAAGGAGCTGAAGAAGATCCAGAAGCTTCTGAGTCACAGGGAGGAAGAGGAGGAGCTGGAGGCTGAAGATGAAGAGCAGAGGAGCAGCAGAGAGTCAGTGATGAAGATCACAGTGAACTTCCTGAGGAGAATGAAGCAGGAGGAGATGGCTGATGGACTGCAGAGCAGTAAGAGGATTTCTCTGAAGGTTTCAGCTGCTGAGAAATGAAGATTTCCTGATGTCTCAACAGGGATTCAAACCCTCATCATTCAGGGCTGCAGAGACTTGATTTACTGTTTGTTGTCTTCATTCAGGATCTGCTGCTGCAGTTTGTCGACATGAAGTCCAATCTGGTCTGAAGAAGAAGTTCCAGTGTTTGTTTGAGGGGATGGCTAAAGCAGGAAGTCCAACCCTTCTGAATGAGATCTACACAGAGCTCTTCATCACAGAGGGAGGAAGAGGAGAGCTGAATGAAGAACATGAGGTCAGACAGATTGAAGCAGCATCCAGGAAAGCAGACAGAGCAGAAACAAGCATCAGACAAGAAGAGCTCTTCCAACTCCCAGCTGGAAGACCAGAACCAATCAGAACCGTGATGACTAAGGGAGTGGCTGGCATCGGGAAAACAGTCTTAACACAGAAGTTCACTCTGGACTGGGCTGAAGGCAAAGCCCACCAAAACCTCCACTTCACATTTCCATTCACTTTCAGACAGCTGAATGTGCTGAAAGAGGAGAAGTTCAGCTTGGTGGAACTTGTTCATCACTTCTTCCCTGAAACCAAACAAGCAGGAATCTGCAGCTTTGAAGACTTCCAGGTCCTCTTCATCTTTGATGGTCTGGATGAGTGGCGACTTTCTCTGGACTTCCACAAGACTCGGATCCTGAAGGACCCTAGAAAGTCCACCTCAGTGGCTGATCTGCTGACAAACCTCATCAGGGGGAACCTGCTTCCCTCTGCTCTCCTCTGGATAACCACATGACCTGCAGCAGCCAATCAGATCCCTGCTGAGTGTGTTGACATGGTGACAGAGGTCAGAGGGTTCAATGATCCACAGAAGGAGGAGTACTTCAGGAAGAGGTTCAGAGATGAAGAGCAGGCCAGCAGGATCATCTCCCACATCCAGAGATCCAGAAGCCTCCACATCATGTGCCACATCCCAGTCTTCTGCTGGATCACTGCTACAGTTCTGGAGGATCTGCTGAAGAGCAGAGGAAGAGGAGAGCTGCCCAAGAGCCTGACTGAGATGTACATCCACTTCCTGGTGGTTCAGGCCAAAGTTCAGAAGGTCAAGTATGATGGAGGAGCTGAGACAGATCCTCACTGGAGTCCAGAGAGCAGGAAGATGATGGAGTCTCTGGGAAAACTGGCTTTTGAGCAGCTGCAGAAAGGAAACCTGATCTTCTATGAATCCGACCTGACAGAGTGTGGCATCGATATCAGAGCAGCCTCAGTGTACTCAGGAGTGTTCACACAGGTCTTTAGAGAGGAGAGAGGCCTGTACCAGGACAAGGTCTTCTGCTTCATCCATCTGAGTGTTCAGGAGTTTCTGGCTGCTCTTCATGTCCACCTGACCTTCATCACCTCCAAACTCAACCTCATGGAGGAAGAAAAATCACAGATGTCTCAGCCTGAACAGACCAGTCCAGTCCAGTTGTACCAGAGTGCTGTGGAGAAGGCCTTACAGAGTCCAAACGGACACCTGGACTTGTTCCTCCGCTTCCTCCTGGGTCTTTCACTGCAGACCAATCAGAGTCTCTTACAAGGTCTGCTGACTCAGACAGGAAGTAGCTCACAGACCAATCAGGAAACAGTCCAGTTCATCAAGAAGAAGATCAGTGAGGATCTGTCTGCAGAGAGAAGCATCAACCTGTTCCACTGTCTGAATGAACTGAATGATGGATCTCTAGTGGAGGAGATCCAACAGGTCCTGAGGTCAGGACGTCTCTCCACAGATAAACTGTCTCCTGCTCAGTGGTCTGCTCTGGTCTTCATCTTACTGTCATCAGGAGAAGATCTGGAAGAGTTTAACCTGCAGAAATACTCTGGTTCAGAGGAGGCTCTTCTGAGGCTGCTGCCAGTGGTCAAAGCCTCCAACAAAGCTCTGTAAGAACTCTCATGAAAATCACCTTCAGTGAACAAATGAATCTGATGGAAACATGAAAGATTCAATAACTGCTGTCTGTCTTTGTTTTCTGCAGACTGAGTTTCTGTAATCTGTCAGAGAGAAGCTGTGCAGCTCTGTCCTCAGTTCTCAGCTCTCAGTCCTCCAGACTCAGACTTCTGGACCTGAGTCACAACAAGCTGCAGGATTCAGGAGTGAAGCTACTGTCAGCCGGACTGGAGAGTCCAGACTGTAAACTGGAGACTCTCAGGTCAGCTTTCATTCAAATGTTGATTCTCTACAGTGTTTTTCAACCAGTGTGCCGTGAGAGATGATCAGATGTGCTGCTGGAAATGACTCATTTTTATAGATCTAAAACATTTACCATCAGCAGAATATCAGCTCCATGTTCATCAAATAGGTCCATGTTTCACTCTGACGCTTTTGTGGAGCTCTTTGTAGTAGAAATACACCGGATCTCTCAGCATCTTCCATGTCTTTCATAAGGAGGGGGAGAAAACTTTTGGCAGTAGCTCCTCCCACACGAAGCTGTAGCTCCTCCCACATGCGGCGGGATTTTCTCCCACATGCAGCGGGAGCTCCTCCCACATGCGGCGGAAGCTTCTCCACATGCGTCGGTAGCTCCTCCCACGTGTGGCGGTAGCTCCTCCCACGTGTGGCGGAAGCTCCTCCCACGTGTGGCAGTAGCTCCTCCCACACACGGCGGGAGCGTCAGATTTAGAAACGCACTTTTGGAGGAACGTCCAGCAGCTACTTTGATTGGTGGACGTGAATCTGATGCGGTTAAAACAAAAGTGGAGGACATGAAGGAAGGGGGAGGATAGAGAGGGGGGGGGCCATGGCATAAATCTGTGTAGAACTGGACTAAGTTCTGTGTTCTTTGAAAGAAAACAGGAATCCATCCCAGAACTGCAGATTTCAATGGACAAACAGTTGCAGCAGATTTCTGAGCCACAGAGCAGCAGCTCCTCATGCAGAGACATGAAGAGGTCAACCTGCAGCAGACTGACAGGTCTTTCCCACAGACCTGGCTTTGGTTGTTCTTCAGAACCCAGCCTGGATCAGAACCAGCTCTTTCATTAGACTGGTTTCGGGTTCTTGTTCCTGGTGCTTAAACAGACACTAAATCTTTGCTGGATTAGAGTGAAGAACCTCTGCAGGTAGTTTCTGGATGAGGCTGGGGGCGGGGCTACCTGGCCAGAGAGGTTTAAACCAGGGGTCAGCAACGTTTGTGACACGAAGTGTCAGTTTGACATTTTTTCCAGAACAACTGTGCCGTCACCAACAAAAATGTAAACTCTGATACAAAGAAATACAGAAACATTTCCAATAGATCTGACATTTACTGTCATTCACAAACAGCAGATCAAAATGTTCAAAGGTATTTTGGCATTAACTCTAAAAAGTACTTTCATAACAATATTCCACAAGGAAAATAGGTCAAAGTTGAAATAGTACTGCAATTATGTTTGAAACCAAAAGTACTGCATTTGTGTCTATCAGACCTACAGCAATAAGATTGGATACTTCAGAACAAAATAACAATGTTTTAAAAACTTCACAACCATTACCATGAAAAAATATGATTATTTAGACAGGAGCATCACTGCTCCTGAACACACTTTTCTGTCTCATTGCAGGTTGAGGAACTGCAGTTTGTCAGAGATCAGCTGTGAAGTTCTGGTCTCAGCTCTGAAGAAAAACCCGTCTAATCTGACAGAACTGGACCTGAGCTGGAACCAGAACCTGCAGGATTCAGGAGTTGTTCATCTGTGTGGTTTTCTGGAGAGTCCAGACTGCAGACTGCAGACTCTGAGGTCAGACTCCATGTTTCAGTTGTGTTCACATCAATATGATGAGTTCAGATGACTGACTGATGACATGACTACAGAGTGATGGCTGACCCCCCATTCCCACATTACAGAAAAATGCAGAAGTTGAATTCTTCAGAGCTTGTTGTCTGGTCTGGTCTGGTCTGGTCTGACTCGATAGACCATGTTTTCCAAAGGACATGGCAACAACTCAATCACACATCTACTTTGCTTTGCCTTTGTATTTATTTTGGCAGGTAGCTCTCTGATTTTAGATGGTGATCTAAAATCAGCCGCTCCGCTTGGTGGGGGCGGCTGGCTTGGCTGACTGAGGGGTTTTTCCCATGACGAGACGCTCGTATTGCTCGTCGATGTAGCTTGTCAGGCTGTCCAGATCCTCCTCACTGCTGCAGCTCTCCAGGACGTTCGGAGTTTACCGTTGGTAAATTCAGGTGGGGGGGGGGGGGGTAATGACACTGGGACGGTGTATTTATCCCAAAAAAGAAAGAAAAAAAAAAAGAAGAGGGGAGAAAAAAAATCATCTTATTTTCCACCAGGTCTCGAGCAGGTCCGCGTCACAGCGTCATGCGAACCCGGAAGTCTCTCCTGAAGCTGCATTTTTGACTCAAAAATAAAAGAAAAAGCAATCCACCAAAATGCTTTTTCTTTTCCTTCCTCAACACAGCTTATTCTGTCACTTAATTAAAATAATGAAAATGGTATTTGACATTTCATTTTCAAACTGGTCCCTGCTAAATGTGTAGCAAAATTAATTTAAAAATGTCTAATTTGACAATTAAAATGGATTAACAGAAATGCTTTTTAATTTTCAAAATGTAGCTGCATCAAATGACTCAAAATTAAAAAGAAAAAGCAATATTTCAAAATGCTTTTTCATTTTATACTTAAAACCACTTATTGTGTGTCATAATTAAAACGAAAATGCAAAGAGGGGATTGCAATTGCATTTTAACATCCACCCTGGGAACATTGTCACAATATTCATTTCGAAAAAGCAATAGCAGAGGGGAGGCGGGGCGATGACGTCACTGCTTTCTCTGTGTGTCCGGCCGCTAAAGTTGGCTTACGATTCACAGCTTCTGGTTCACGAGGGCACTAAAGGAACATTCTGCTGCATTTTTTGCATTAGGATCCAGGAATCCAGGTTTGAGCAGGCCAGGTCCAGCGGTTTGTGAACAGGACCCGGTTTTACGTGATCTTAATATGAAAAATGCAGCAGAATGTTCCTTTAGTGCCCTCACCAATCAGAAGCTGTGAATCATAAGCCAACTTCAGCGTCGTCTGACCGCACCGATTTAAAAACATATGATCGAGCAAAGCAGGCCCTAAAATATAATCTTAACTGTGTGATAAAAGCACATGAAGATGGTCTCCTGCAGCTTCGCGCTGAGTGAGATTTTTTTTTGTCCAACCAGCAACGTTTAGCATCGAGAAATCTGCTGTCTGTTGATGGGGCTCCAGCTGTCATCAAACAGCAAATTCACCGCGAAGCTGCAAATAAATATGTAAATATGTGGGAATCAGTCTTTATTTTGTTCTGGACACCACTGGAAACACAAATTCATATGATGGTTTCTCAGATCACAGCAGCATTTCCTCCTTCAGCGATCATCGGAGCTTCGCGCTCCGCTATGCGAAGGCAGCTGGCGGTCCGAAGAACAAAGCTTGTCCGCAGTGCGTCAGGAGGAGGACCGCAGAAGGCGGACATGCAGCTACTTAGTCCTGAGAAGCTGTGGAAACTCATCAGAAGTTCACAACCATCATAAAACCCTCGTCTCTGCCGCTAACACAGTCTTCTCCTGGTGTGTGTGTGCGTCAGTCAGCAGCCGGACACACAGAGAAAGCAGTGACGTCATCGCCCCGCCTCCCCTCTGCTAATGCTTTTTCGAAATGAATATTGTGACAAGGTGCGCGGGGTGGATGTTAAAATGCAAATGCAATCCCCTCTTTGCATTTTCGTTTGAATTATGACACAGAATATGCGGTTTTAAGTATAAAATGAAAAAGCATTTGGAAATATTATTTTCATTTTAATTTTGAGTCATTTGATGCAGCTTCATTTTGAAAATTTAATTAAAAGTTAGTCTGTTAATCCATTTTAATTGTCAAATTAGACATTTCTAAATGAATTATGCTACACATTTACCAGAGAAAGTCTTGAAAATGAAATGTCAAATACCATTTTCTTTATCATTTTAATTAAGTGACAGAATAAGCTGTGTTGAGGAAGGAAATGAAAAAGCATTTTGGTGGATTGCTTTTTCTTTTTCATTTTGAGTCAAAAAATGCAGCTTCATTTTGAAAATGAGAAAGCATTTCTGGTTTTGACTTTGCTTTTTATTTATGCTACAGAATCGCTTCCATAGTCGGCAGGGTGTATCTTCCAACTCCATTCGGTCCCATGAAGGGCAGCTTCATTTTGGATATCTGACTTTTCCCAATCGATCCAAGAACAGATCCAGGCTTTCAAGAGCCGGTTTTGCCCCCACAGAGTTGCTTCCAGGATCTGACCAGAGTTTTCTTGGGTGACCTCGGATGGCAGTGAATCTCTTGTGTGCTAACAGAAAACCTTCAGTTGACTGATCGCTTACGACATCAGCATGAACAGCTCTGGAAGCCATTCACGAAAAGACGATCCCCCACACCTTAAGTCGTACCCTTTTTCTTACTTCATCTTTCACTTCATAGGGCCCAAATAGATCAACTGTGGTAAACTCAAAGGGTTGGGCTGGACGTGTTCTCTCTGGAGGTAGATCAGCCATGACTGGCTGACATTTTTTGGCTTTATTCTTTCTGCACTCCACACAGCTATCAACCACCTTTTTAGCTAGTGTTCTGCCCTTTAACCACCCAGGCTTTTTTCCTCATCCTCATGAGTTTTCCAGCAATGTCTTCATGGTTTTCTTTGTGTGCTTCTCGGGCGAGGAGTGTTGACACCCAGGAGTTATATGGCAAAAGGGGCACTGCTGTTTTGTCCTCATCAAAGCTTTGGATTCTTGAAGTCCTGTTTCCTCATCCTTGTACACAATGAGTCTGGGCAGGAATAACAGTTTAGTTTAGTCTGTTTTGTTAAAGTTTAGTATTTTCCTAATGCATTCTTTGTATTCATGATCCCCTTTTTATTGTTTTTCATTGCGCTAAATAAAAAAAAAAATTAATTGAATTAGAGAATTTATACAGTGATTCCTGTCTTCTTATGCCTTTTACAAGTTTCCATGTGCATGTATTAGGGAGTTAATAAATTCTGTCTGGTACGGTGGCCCAGAAGGGTCACAACACAACACATTAACTTTATACACAACACACTAACTTTACACACAACACATTAACTTTATACACAACACATTAACTTTACACACAACACATTAACTTTATACACAACACATTAACTTTACACACAACACATTAACTCACAACACAACACAATAGCTCACAACACAACACATTAACTCACAACACAACACATTAACTCACAACACAACACAATAACTCACAACACAACACAATAACTCACAACACAACACATTAACTCATGGCCCAGAAGGGTCACAACACAACACATTAACTTACCTCACAACACATTAACTCACAACGGAAGTAAAGCAGCAATTGAAGTGCTTTTATTCTGAAATTTCTACTGGGCTGAGCAGCTAACTACCAACAGAAAGTAATGTCACAGTGAGCTGTGGAGGGAGCATGTTATTGCTACAAGAGAAGCTAGCAGCAGTGTTGCCAGAAACTTTGTCTTTACTACGGTTCTCCTTCCTCTAAACACACACAATATGAACACACACTCCTCCCTCCGCTCTGACACCCCCCTCTGTCGCTGCACGCGCGCTCCTCTCCTCTCCTTTTTTCCGCTCCATCCTGTGTGTGCGTGTGTGTTGGGACTGCACGTGCCTGTGTGAGAGGACGAAGAGCGCGCGTGCAGCTCCCTCCACAGCTCACTGTGACATTACTTTCTGTTAGGTAGTTAGCTGCTCAGCCCAGTAGAAATTTCAGAATAAAAGCACTTCAATTGCTGCTTTACTTCCGTTGTGAGTTAATGTGTTGTGAGGTAAGTTAATGTGTTGTGTGTAAAGTTAATGTGCTGTGTGTAAAGTTAATGTGCTGTGTGTAAAGTTAATGTGCTGTGTGTAAAGTTAATGTGCTGTGTGTAAAGTTAGTGTGTTGTGTATAAAGTTAGTGTGTTGTGTATAAAGTTAGTGTGTTGTGTGTAAAGTTAGTGTGTTGTGTGTAAAGTTAGTGTGTTGTGTTGTGACCCTTCTGGGCCACCGTAGTCTGGCCTCACGGACTCAAAAAAATAACTCATTGGATGAACTCAATTTAATTGTGGGCAGGATTTCCATCCAATAAATATGAGTAACCCCACCTCAAAGAAAATTCTTCCATGTAACGAAATATAATCGAGCTAATCGAACTCAATTTTATCAAGAAAGGCAAAGGAAAAAGATCATGCAACACAGGTTCTAGCCAGATTCGAACTCAGCACCTCTGTATTATAAACCCACTAACTAAGCCACTGAGCTAACACTCCGGTGATGAAATAAGGCTGCCGGTATAAATAAATAGATTCCTTATTTCTATGAATGACGCTCTTCGTGTATCGTCTTATTGGGAGAAACCGAGTTGAAACGATTTCATGCCACAGTTTCGTTTTTTACGTGGAAAAAACGAACTAAAGGTTTCACTTTTGAAAAGTCGAAGGATTTGAAGGACTAATAGTCATACCAGGCATTACATAGATGAAGGAGTTGAACATTTTAAAAGTTCAATGGTTAAAATAGGTGAAAAATTGTAGCCGTGAGACGGCAAAAAGCATAAACTTTAAAGAGAAACAGGAAAACAGCATTCAACAGCATGCCCCTTGCTTGAACTCAATTATTTTGGATTACTGGAGTTATAGGGGAAACTATTAATACATTTTGTGTTAGGTCAATTAAATGTAGATACAATCTTTTAAAATAAATATTTTTAAATAAAACAAACATGATTTTATTGTGTTACATGAAAGAGGGACTTGAATCATTTTTTTGAGTGATACATAAAAAAAATTGCACCATTCAAATTTTCCTCCCCTCTGTTCTCTTTCTTCCTCATACAATTCACAATGACAAAATGTGCTCCACTGATTCTTCCCCTTTCCTGCAATCACAACTGCTGTGACAAAGGTGAATCAAATGCACGGGCTTTCCAGCATTCCACAGCAGACGGGCTCAGCGTGGGCGGGGTTAACATTCCA
>JAUDJI010001468.1:0-10483 GCA_037389245.1 Oryzias sinensis
TTCACCGATCATATCCGATCTGTGCCACGTGGGAGGAAAAAATCGGAATTGGGTCACTTGAACCATGCAGTGTAAAGGCGGCCTAAGTCTGGTCTCTGCCTTCCTCTTGTGTTGGTCCATTGACGTCTCTTCCCTGGTTGTCATGTCTATGTCTGTCTTCTGCCATGTTGTCAAGTTTTGCCCACAGGGAGTTTTGTTAAGGTTTCCCTGCTTGGCAGTGCTTTTTGTTATTATATTAAACCCCTTGCCCTGGAATCTTGTGCCTCCCGTTTCTGCATTTTGGGTCCTTCATGCTGACCAGTCCTCTCCACCTGACATGCTGTACACCAGGGGTCACCAACCCTGTGCCCGCGGGCGCCAGTGCGCCCGCGAGCACCCCTTGTGGCGCCCGCAGGGAATGCACCCAAAAAAATGTTTTTTATTTTTATTTTATTTTTTTATTTTTATTTTTAATTGAAGCAAATATTCAACAAACAACCACGGCATATATCAATGACAACAATATTATTTCTGAGATAAAGGTAAACAAAAAAACAAATATGAAAACAAATATAACTTAAGAAATAATAAAGTAAGGGTCTTTTACAAAAGTTTAAATATATCAAATAAATTACACAATTTCTGGGCGTTCTTATGATTCATGTAATGTAAAGATTTAGAGAATAGGTTGAGACAGCTGAGTAATCCAGATTTTTGTCAATTACTTGTAATCAAATTTTAATTGTATTCCAATTTAAAGGGTCAATGATGATTTTTTTGGCTTATAGCCAATTATTAAAAAGAAGACCAAAACTTTTTTTACATGAAAACATTCAAAGAAAAGATGTTCCACAGTTTCTACATCATTTCCACAAAAGACACAAAGTTCACTGTCCCAGTTAAAGCCAGAATATAAAAAAGGATTGGAAGGGTAAATATCATTTAACGGGAATGCTCCAAAAATAGCACTGCTCATGTAGCAAATCAATATAGTGTGGCGATCTGGGGGTTAGCCCCGCCTTCAGCTTCTAAGACTCATGGGAAGTGGGGAATCTTGGTGTGTTAAATGGCTCACCATAAGTGAGGGAGCTGTGAGCAGAAGTGAAGTTAATGCTGTTTGGCTGGTGGTGGGTGTGCTCAAATTAATTGGACAGATATGATTGTCCGCTAACTTATGTGAGTGTCATTTTTGACAAACGGGGGTTGTACGTTACATGAGGCATGGGTAGCAGATGTCCAGTGGAGCTGCTTCTAAGTAAGAGGATGGTGAATCAAGACTTGAGCTCAACAGTAGCGGCCTGGATAGTAGGGGTGGTGATTCAGCGCTTGCTATTAGTAACTGATGCACTTTAGTTCTGCTATCGTGAAATTTATGGCAGAGTATGGAACGGCCTGAAACTTGCGAATCGGCACTCCCGCCTTTGAGAAAAAGGCGTGTGTGTGTGTGAGGAGGAGAGGGGGAGGGATAGTGGGCGCAGCTTGCGAGATGAAACGTCGCATGGACACCGTTGCGCAACACCTGGATCATAGGGTGGCTTAAATGACTCAGCTCATTCTAATAATGTCATTCTTCACTAATTATTGCGGACATTTTCAATACTTGTCTGTATTTTCCATATAAATTTATTTTTACGGTTGTTTAGTTGGTGATTACTTATAAATAAAGACAGCAGGTAATGCAGGCTGGAAAACAGCTGCACTTTTTCAGACCATAAATAAACAATTGATCATTTATTTATGAAAATATTAAGGATTTTTGCTGTTGGTGTTGCACAAAATTAGAAAAATGCCAAATAATTTTGGAGTAATCCCAGTGATGAGCTCTGTGATTTAGTTTTTAATGTTTTATGAGACCTAAACATGATTTTCACAATAACAGGTTTTTAAATAATCAAATCCCTCTGATATGTTTCACAAAGACACACACACAGGACCAAAGACACACACAGAACATCACACACCAAGCAGAAATGAACTTATTGCTAAAAATGATGTCAGGAGTTGAGCTCTAAGAAAATGACAAAAGAGCAAAGAAAATGGAACAATTTGATTTATTATTTCTAATTATTCATATTTCCTGGCTTTGTTTGTTCATGTTTTCATCATTTGACAGAAGATATTTATAATTCTGGATTTACATTCCTGTCTGTTTTTATTCACATTTATGTTTAAAAAGTTAAAATTAAGTTAAAGTTTTAAAGGTTTAAAAGTTTAGCTTTAGTGTGTTCAATAAATATTTATCTTGTTTGGCTGCAACTTAAAGTGTGTTTTGGATCTAGGCCCCATCTGCAATTGACTTTAAACCCCCCTGTAATACGGGTCTAGAAAATTCATGCATGTTTTTGTGTGTAAAATGAGGAAATAAAAATGGGTCACACAAAAGGAAGTCCTCAGATTGTGTTTTGTTTTTTCGTTGTTTATTTTTTTTTTGGGGGGGGGGGCTAGGGTTTTTTTAGTTGCGCCCTTCATACCACTTATTGCCCATGAAATAGGCCCTCGGTCTCAAAAAGGTTGGTGACCCCTGCTGTACACCATCTCCATCTTTATTTGCAGTATTTATTGAACTTCTAGCTGCTGCAATTAGGCAAAGTCAAGACATTGAAGGCATTCAAACCAGAAAATTTAAACATAAATAAACAATTTAGTAATTACTCCATATTCACAATCTTCCATCTGCCAAATCATCTCCCTAATTAATACATTTTTCTCAGTTTCGGAATACACCAAAAACTGGTCTAAAAGAACAATTCTGCCAATTAATTGCAATTATCTAAATCCATCATCCATTAAACTACAAACAGGCAACATAAAGTACTTAGGTATAAATATTTCCTCTAGGCTTTGTGATATATTCAAGCTAAACCGCACGCAACTCCTTAAAACAATTGAGGCTGATCTCACTGGATGGAAAACTCCACCCATTTCCCTAATAGGGAGAGTTGCAACCATAAAAATGACAATTCTCCCCAAAATTGACTACCTGTTTTCAATGATTCCTTCCAAACCTCCAACCACTTGGTTCAAATCATTAGACTCATTCATTTCCCAATTCTTTTAGGAAGGTAAACCACCAAGGATCAGTCTGAAAACTATTCAAAACATAAATGCATCAGAAGTTTAAACATCAGCTCATCTCTAACAGCCTGATGGGATTTTCTTAAAAAAAAAAACAACCTCACATTATTTCCATGCAAACTCACCCCCATTTGGAAAAACCCTAACATTCTAATTAACAAAAACACGATTCACTTTGCTTCATGGAAGAACAAAGGGATATATCAGTTTCAGCATATAATTCAGAATATAACATTTATGTCCCTCCCAACATTATGCTCAATTTATGGTATTAGAAATAAGAGATAAAAACAAATTTCTAGAGTATCAGCAACTTAAATCAGCTAAAAGCACTAAATACTGCTTGACCCAAATAGACCTAGACCAGGGGTGTCAAACATAAGTATCCGGCCCGCCAGGTGCATTAGTCTGACCCAGACATGAAGAGTAAAAATCAAAAGTATGTTTAAAAAAGAAAGCATGTTTCTAGTCCATTCCTGTGGCGAGTTATGATTTTTTTAAGAAATAACCGAAATGCGCAATTTCACCACTAGAGAGAGCAAAGGAAAAGCAAAACAGGAGAAACAGCACATCTCTGCATGTGACAAACGCAAAGCCTAAGAGCAGACCAATGAAGCTCACAGAAAAGCTGGCTGACCTCGGGATACCAAAACCTACCCACAACTGGATTCTGGACTTTCTTACGGACATGATTATTAAAATGCTCTCCTCAGTCTTCTGTCAGCTTTCTCCAAAAAGGCAGAAAAGAGACCAGAAAGTCTCCTCACCAAGACTGATGCAGGTCCCAACTGGGTGCTGATAAAGGTCATCAAACTGCTGAACTGAACTGCTGACACCCAGTCTTATAGGATTTTTCTTTGTTTGAAATTATTTTATTTATATACAATGTATGTAATTTTTTTGATCATTTAATTAATCCTTCTCTGTTTGCCCTCCTCCCCCCAGCGCTCAGTCCAGTGCTTAAGGTGGAGGCCTCTCCTGGTTTGGAGTGACGTGTTCTTGGGGTTAAAACTTCATGAATGTGTGTGTGATCTGCTCCACGTGAGTGGGGTAATTAACATTTTTGGTTCTACGGGAGCCTCCACCTCCCTTAGCCATTCAGGTCCTCAGCGTACTGAACTTCTGTCATTCTTTTTTTCATTATGTGCATGTATTTTAACAAATCATTTTTAACTTAGAGAAACTTCTTAGTGAAATAACTCAGGAATCTTACAAGTTAAAATATTGGTTTAATAGGAACAAATTGTCTTTGAATCTAAAAAGGACTAAATTTATGCTATTTAGGAGGGAAAGTAAGTACATGCCAGTGCAAATTATTATTAATGATACACCAATTGAGAGAGTGCAAAAACATGTGTTTTGGGATGTAATTATTGATGATAAGCTTTGTTGGAAATCCCATATACATTTTTTGCGTTCAAAAGTGGCTAGATGTGTTGGTTTGATGAAAAGGTGTAGCTTGGTGTTCTGGTCACGCAACACGAAGACGGACAAATAAAAGCAGCAGCACAATTCACTAAAGCAGCTAAACAGTCAAACACGTGTTCACTTTTTTTCTTGCACTTTAAAAAAGGTTGTTCATGCTTAGCCTATGTTGAACCTTTCCTGCGATGACTTTTCTCTTTCTGACCGTGGTCGGAAAATGTTGGCGGATCTTCCTTTTGGGTTCACTTCCCCGTTCGGACCCTCAAAGCGGGTTAATAAAAAATCAATCACCCTTCTTCTGGGGGAAACGTTCTATTATTGTTCTCCCATTCACTCCATCCATAACATGAACCGAACCCCCAACACTCTTTCGCTGCACGCGCTCCCTCCTTGCTAACCCCCCCCCCCCCCCCCTGCTGACACACCAGGGTTTCAGCACTTACACATATTCACTGTGTTTAATAAAAAATACTGTGTTCTGATTATTAATTTTCATTGTATTCATTTCCATTATAAGCTACATGCGTTCTTGAGTTTGCCACTCTGCCGCTGGGGGGTTTTGTGTTGGGCAGGTGCCTGTATTCTAGAACATTGGCCAGAACAGCAATGTTACTGTAACCTAACAGACTTCTTCTTTCTTTCAGATTCTTGTCCATCACATACACAAGAACCTCGGAGAGCAGCTCCAGTGGAAGGTCTGGGCAGATGACAAGTATCTTTCTTTCTCACTATTGTTTTAGGAAACTTGACAAGAACTCAGTTATAAGATGTTGTCTTTTTTTAGCTTTAGAACACCACACAATGAGGAGATGATGGCAGCAGTGAAAGATGTGGAACGAAATTGGAGTTTCCACCAAGTTAGAAGTAAGCACCAACATAAAGTTGGATTTACACAACTCACCATAAGTTAGAGATAATGTGAGAGACTCAATGTCAAGTATTCAGTGTTACTTTCTTTTCAGAGATTTACAATAATGATATAGCATTGACAATGGATAATTAAGATAAGCCACTGTGACAGTCTGCATGGCACATTTTGAATATTCCACTTTGGAAATGAATAATAATTAATAATTGATACTTTATTGATCCCACAATGGGGAAATTCTTCTCCGCATTTGACCCATCCCCTGGGGGAGTGGTGAGCTGCAGCTGAACCGCGCTCGGGAGGCAGTAGCGTTAAGGGTCTTGCCTAAGGACCCTCACTGAGTGATGTTAATTGCTCGCCATTGATATGGTAAGTGCCCCCAGTACCATTGCTCATTCCCCTCCAGGAATCGAACCCTGGTTTCCTGCATGGTAGCCGTTTTGGAAACATGTTTGCAATATGTTGACCTCATCTTCTGTACATTTCATATTTCCATCGACTAGGAGCTTGTAATCGAGCTATTGACAGTCTCAAGTGCAAAGAGAGACAATGGAGATGGAAGCCAGGAGGAGGTCAAAAGGAGGACCAGTCAGCATGATCAGGTGAGTTGTCCTATTTGTGACCTTGTTTCATTTACTCAGGTCATGCATAGTCCAGTTGATCTGTGTATATGTATGTATACGTGTATATGTATGTGTGTATGTTGTTTCCTCTAATTAAAATAATATTTTCCTTTCCTGTTGGTCCACAGCTCTTCAAAAAGAGGGTCAAAATTGCTGAGAAGATTCTCAATCAAGAGGATCTGTCATATATATAAGGAGCCAATGCAAACTATGTCAGCGATGAGGAAAGTGACGAAGACAAAGCATCTCATTATCAAACCTCGCCAAAGTGGCGCTCCACTGGGCTAACCAGGGTGATGATGAAATGCCAAAAAGCCTTGGATGAAAACTGGAGGAGTGGAATTGAGCCAAAATTACACACGAGACACTCAGCTAGTTTTACTGAAAGAAACCTACCACCAGTCAATAGCTGCTATCTGGCAGAAGAGAAAAAAAAGGATGCATGTTTGTCTGTGGTGTTTGACGTGTTCATTTATTTTTTAATAAAATATTTTGGAGTAATACTGGTTTTCTGTCACCTTTTATTTATTATATATTTTGAGATAACTGGTATCTTGAAATATCCTTACATCACTAGTGTTTGTTCTTCAGATATGCCTGCTGGACATATGTTCCAAATCCATATTCAGATATGACTAGTATACGGACATCAGATATCAATAGATTTGACATGGGTAGAATCTGGAAATATCCTGAACTCGGATATCACAAGTGTTTGTTCTTCAGATATGCCTGCTGGCCATATGTTCCAGATCCTAACTTCTGATATGACTAGTATGAGGACATCAGATATCAACAGATTTGACATGGGTAGAATCTGGAAATATCCTGACCTTGGATATCACTAGTGACGCATCTTATATCTGGAGAGAATCTCATCTCCAGATTCCATCAGAATAAAAGTGTCCCATTCTTGGAGTCAATATGGTCAGGACATGAACTTAAAAACAGTCATGTCCAGAGAGTATCCACCGTAGATATCACCAGGTATGGGGTATTTCTGAGGATATCCAGGCAAATATATCTCCTGATTCTGGGGGCTTTTGCGCAGTGTTGATGCTTAATCAATCCGCTTTATTTATTTTGTATCATTCCTTCATAATGGCATATTTGAATTATTGTATAGAAGTGTGGGGAAATTGCTACAAAGCAAATTTGCATCCTTTAGTTATACTCCAAAAGCAAGCAATCAGATTTGTTTCATAAGGTTAAATACAATGAGCACTCCAATCCACTTTTTCTTAACACATTTAATTTAAAATTACAGGATTTGGTAGATTTTAAAACTGCCCAAATTATGTATAAAGCATCAATAAATTCTCTGCCAAATTCAATCTTTGTTTCAAAACAGAGATGCTGTTAATAAATATAAATTGAGAGCAATCAACAAATTCTATCAACCTAAAGTAAGGACAACCTTAAAATCGATGTGTATCTCAGTAAAGGGTGTCACACTCTAGAACAATTTATTGGAGGACATGAAAACTTGTAAAAATCTTGTTCATTTTAAAGGTATGTTTAAGAGATACGTAATAAATAAGTACCAAGATGCAATGAATCATTGAGGAGTATGTGAATTCTTTTGGGCTGTGGAATGATCATTACCAAAGTTGTTGGTTTGTTTTGTTCTTGTATCATTTTTCAGTTGAGGTATCTTGTTTCCACCTTCCTTTTTTATAGGGGGTTTGGTGTTTGGTCGAAGTATTTGGACGTGTCTGTCTGTTTTCGTCAGGTGTTTCTCATATGTTAGCGTTATTATGTCAAATTGTTTAATTTTGTTGTTTTGTTGTTACGAGTGTTGTTGAGTGGGGGTTTGGATTTTTACAAGCATAAGCTTCTTCCATTCCCCTTTCAAATCACATTTTCAAAGTCATGTGTAGAATTATTTTTTTCATGTAAATGTTGATTTGATTTAAAATAAATATTGTACTACTACTATTTGGTTTTCGAACTTTGTAATAAAATTATTTTAACTCAAGTACCTCAGTCTCCTGCCTTTGTGTGCATCCATCAAAATTCCCCCGAGACCACACGTTCATTACCATCTATTCAATCTGACTGGTCCTCTTCTCCTAACAGGGCATGTTTGAGAGTGTTGTACTTTTATGTAACCGTATATGAGTGTTATTCAAATTATTAATTTAAATTATTTGCGTGTGCTTTGATTTCTTTTTCAGGTATTTTTGAAGTAATTGAGTGGTGCCCTTAGGGTAAGATGACTCTCCTTTCAACCCCCCAAGGGTGGTAATTTTTTTTTCTTGGTTTGATTTCAGCATTTTTGTTGTCATACAATTTGTGGTGTTTTTGTGAAATGCCTTTTCAGGCCTATGGTAAGTAACACCAGGTGTGATTATGTCTGTCATAATTTCATGTACTGTGTTTGTTTGCTATTTTTGTGGATGTTGTTGTGTTCCTTGCTTTGGTTTACTTGTCGTCTACCTCTTTTCCTCCACCATTGAGAGCCAGGACCTGAAGGTGATAATACCCTTGTTGGCAGTAGTGGGGGTGGTGTTGGAGGAGGATGAGGGGGATGCGGTAGCATTGTGTCTGTGGTGTTTTGTCCTTCTGTTGCTTTGTTTGTCTCTACTTTTATTGTGGGGTGGGTTTTTTTCTCTTGGGGTTGCATTTTCATTTGTTGATCTATTTAGGGACATCCAACAGGGGTATTGTGGAGATGAACAGGGGTTTCTTTATATTTTTGTGCTTTTTTGATGATGCATTTACTTGATTATAAATATGCACAAATATTGTTTTGTGAAATATGCTGGTTTCCTGCCTGCAGTACCAGATAAGATGTACCGAGGTCAGCAGCAGGCTGGTCTCTGGTTTATTTTTGTGCTGGAGTGTTTATGGAACAGATACACCTGTGGAAGAGAGAGAGCGGAGAACAACGGAGCCTGAAATGGTTATGGTCTTCCTATTGCAAAAGTTTTAAATTTCATGCAGACTCTGTGAGATTCTTTCATTTCCCAACTGCACATTACATTTTTGGTGTCCTGAACCATCCGAATTTGTAAAGGTCATATGGGGTCACAACAGTAAACACGAATATGCAAAGAACATCTTGCATGAATGGGACAAGGATCAGAGGGGGAGACTGTTCTATTCATGTCAGAAGTCGGTAAAAGAAATGCTATGTGGAACCTTCTCCTGCCGTAAAGATGAAGTGGTAATCAGGAGAGTAAGGCTGGGACACTGTGGTCTGGCTGACTGTTTACAATCAACAAGCATGATAGTGGGCATTCTGATTGTGGGGAGCGGGAGACCATTATTCATGTCATTTTCAATTGCAATAAGTATCAGAAAGCAAGGAGACTTGTATATGAACGGCTCAGGGATTTGAATAATCCCACCTTTTTGTTTTATGTCAGTATGTGTTTTTGATTGATTAGTTAGACGAGCAGTAGCGGTTTTAGAAAGAAGCTCAAGAGCTCTGAAGATACTAAAGCTATTGTCCTCAAAATTTCTGTACTGACTAATCATTACCCTACTGTCCTACTAAAGAGTTTAGTAACAATAGCTTCAGTATCTTCCGAGCTATTGAGCACTTTATTCTGTTTCTTATCTCTATAAAAAATGTAAAAAAATATATACAATTAAATAAAGATGGACTTTATCACAAAATATTTACTCTAGCATGAATATGCTTACATGTCTTCATTACCAGCTCATATAAACTTAGATATTTATTCGTTTTTGAGAGATTTTGATTTTTACAGAATGGTCTTTTCTCGGAGCTGCACTTTCTTGACAGTCCCTTGGCAGTCATAAAGCTGCCGTGTCGCCATTTACATCTCAAAGAGAACAAATCCCTTAAAAGGCAAAAAAAACCCTCGTCTCTTTTCTTTTTAAAAGCATGTGCAGTTCCCTCTCTGTGTTAATACGAAATGATTTTAATACTTGCTGTCAAACTTGAACGTTTATCAGAAGAGTTATAGAGGTCAGATGTCAAAATCCGTGAATATCTTTCTAATTTTATCGAACTCACACAGACAAAGAAACACACAGTCTTGGCAGAGAGAAAAAAAAAATGTTTTTTCAAAAAATGTGACGGTAAGGTAAAATATGATTCACACAGACAGCTCTCACACAGAGGGGGAGAGAAGCTACCGCTACTGGGAGAATCTTTGAATGAGCTCAAGAAACCCTGAATGGTACATGATTACCGATAGCCCAGTGGAAATTTCAGAATAAAAGCAGAGCATCCGTTGCAGGTATACTTCCGTTTTGAGACAAAGTGTTGTGGTGTGAGTTGATTTGGTTGTGGTGTGAGTTGATTGATTTGTGTTTTGATTTATTGTTGTTTTGTGTTGTGAGTTAATTGTTTCGTGTTGTGAGTCATTTTTCTGTGTTCTGAGTTATTGTTTCATATTGTGAATACCTCTAGTGTGTTTAATAAATGTTTATCTTGTTTGGCCCACAACCTAAAGCGTGTTTTGGATTTAAGCCCCCTGTGCGGCTGATACTGACACTGCAATACGAGTATATAAAGTTCAACCCTTTTTTGTGCATA
>JAUDJI010001469.1:0-10482 GCA_037389245.1 Oryzias sinensis
AGAGTATTTTCTCAGAATATCACTAAGTACTGGCTGAACTGTGTGTTTAAACTCAGACACAGAACGGTCAGTTAAGGTTCTTCTAAGCTGTTTCTTATTCACTGGGGCAGAAGGATGTTCCAGTGTAAACTGGAAGGTAATCATAAATTGATCAGAAATGATGGGGTTAAGAGGAAGGACACTCAGCTGGCTGATCTCTATCCCATGGGTTAGAACACCTTTAATGTCCACATCTTTTCAGTGACTGGTGTGGGCTTGCTTCATGCTGCAGATCTTCTCAAATTGGGGCTGCAGCTGTGAGACTGCTACTCTTAGTTCATTTTCAATGTCCAGCTTTGATCTGTATTTAGTCTTGATGGAGGCCACAGCAGAAAAACATATCTCACATAGGTAAGACGTGGCAAATGGAAGGAGTTTGGCCAGAGCTCTTTTACCTAGCAGTGGGAAATCTTTCTCCACTCCAATCCAAAATGCAGCTAGTGTCTTAGACTCAAACTCCAGCCTCATTGTTGAATCAGAGGTGACATCAATGAACTGTTCATTCTCTGTAGTGCTGAATTCTGCAGGTGGTGTTGCACTGAAGGGGTCTCGGATCCAGTCATATTGTGTAGGATCCTGCACTGGGAAGTACCTCTGGAAATGCTTTTGGAGGGCAGAGATGTGAGCTTTCATTCATGGGATCACGGTGTTCTGCAGCTTGTTATCCTCAATGAATGACTTCAGGTTCTTAAACGAGTCTATATTTCCCTCTGTAACTCGCTGCTCCCACATCTCAAGCTTTCTTGTGAATAATGTTATTTTACCTGCCAGATGTGGAAGGTGTGTGCTGCTGCCCTGCATCTGCAGATTTAGCTCATTGAGTTTTTCAAACATGTCACTGAGGTACGCAAGTTTCATGAGGAACTTGTTGTTATACTTGTGGGCAAGTTCATTTTCCTCCTCCCCCAAAAAGATGCAGATCTCATCCCGCAGTTCAAAGACCCTGGATAAAACCTTCCCACGTGACAGCCATCGGGACTCGCTGTGAAACAGAACAGCTGTGTGGTTGGAGCCCATTTCCTCACACAGTGCAGAGAAAATACGAGCTTTGACAGGTCGTGTTTTAATGTAGTTCACTGTAGTGATGACATCCGTCATAACATCGTGCAGGTAGGGACTCAGCTGTTTAGACGCCAGCGCCTCTCGCTGTATCATACATTGTGTCCACTGCACGTTAGGGAGACCCCCTCTACTCCCAGCCATTGCCTGAGCCCCATCTGTGCAGATCCCCACACAGTCCTCCCATTTCAGATCAGCCTCTCTCAACTAAGTGTCAGTTATTTTAAACAGTTCGTCTGGTTTGCGTTAAGCTGGGAGCGCTGTCACAAACTTGTCCATGCTGTTATGCTAGCATTGGAACTAACCCGGAAGCCCACCAAATAGCCTTGCTGCGCCCCCCCCCCCCGCAAAAGCCCCCAGTTTGGGAAGCACTGTCCTAGACTATAACAAAGATAAAGGCAGAGTGGACAACCTGGAGAAGCTGACTGCCACCTGCACTTTTCAGAAAATTACCAGAGGTGGCGCTGATGCTGTAGTATCGTGATACTTGACGAGACCGGTGTGGCAATTCAGCTTGGCGGTGCGTAAGTAGTTGAACAAACATTTCTGTATTATATCATTTTACCGCCATATCAAATTAGCTGTAAAACTAACATCTGTAAAAGTTGAATAAGCCTTTTGACAGCCTGGAGGACCTGGAGAAATATATAGACGGCTGCTACAATACCTTCGTTATGGGGAAGACCAACACCACCACTCCTTCCTCCAAACGTGGCCGTCCAGAAAACTCTCCCGGAGCTGCCTCCTCTCCAGGCAGTGGAATCAGTGACGCTTTAGATTCCATCGATAAAAAGCTCTTTAGCCTGGATTGCCGCTTGAATCTGCTAAAGATCCTCCATAGAGAGTTCCAAGGCCTGCTGGAGTCTTTAGAGTTCAGCCAGCAGTAGGTGCGGGAGCTCGCAGCGGAGAACCAGGCCCTCAGAGAAACTGTCAAGACCCTGAGCAGTGACACCGCTCGAATCAGCATGAGGGACAACCTGGTGATCTCTGGGATTCCAGATGAGGCAGGAGAGGACCCAGAGGCCGCGGTGAAGTCTTTCATGCAGGCCCAGCTGAAGCTCCCCAAGGAGGAGGTGCAGAAGATCGCGTTCCAGAGGGTGCGCCGGCTCTGAGGAAGAAGGTCCGACAATCAACGTCCGAGACCGATTGTAGCCAAATTTTTTCAATATAAGCAGAAGGAGCTGGTGAAGAGCCGCGGCCCGGAGCTGAAGGGAACACACTTCAGCGTGAACGACCAGTTTCCGGTTAAGATTATGCTGCGCCGAAAGATCCTTTTTCCTCTGAGGAAAACACACATTGCCAACGGTCCAGAGCTGTGGTTTCTGTGGATAAACTGTTGGTGGATGGAAGCCTCTTCAGAGACCCGGAGATCACCCCCTGGCTTTGCTGAAGATCTGACATCCGTGCTGCGCTGAAAACAGCTGCTAAACGTGTTGAATGAATGAAACCGGCTCATCATTCCACCTCCATCTCGTTGAAGCAGTTTAATTTTTCTCCCCTCATGTTTCTGTTGTTTTTCTTGTTATGTTTGATTCTTTCTGTTTTTCTTTACCTCTTTCTTCTTTTTAGTTTCCCCCTCTCTCTCCCCACTCCCCCCTATGTAAATCATCCAAAGGCAACACGTCCCCCGGTAAGTTAGCATTCATTTACGCACGGAACGGGCACGCGCACGCATGCAAGCGAGCACACGGGCACGCACACGCGAACCAGCTCACACTCACGGACATCCCGCAAACACCTCACATAAACCCACATAGGACACACACAACATGCAGCCTGCACATCCAGGAAATGCTCACAAACGCACAGCGTTCCTTAATCGATCAGCGGGCACGCGCACATGGACCGGCACACGTTCTATTTAGCCTTACAACCTCTTGGTTAGAGCAGTTATGAACAGTCTTAACATCGTTAGCTGGAAAGTGCGTGGACTTGGCTCTGGGCCAAAAGGATTGACAGTGTTATCCCACCTGGATGATCTTAAAGCAGATATAGCCTTCCTGCAGGAGAACCATTTATCAATACCATCTGATTGTCTCCTGTGCTGCTCACAATTTCCAGTCATGTATTCTTCTAGTTATGAACCCAAACAAAGAGGAGTTGCTGTTTTGATTAATAAAAACGTTACATTTACTAATGAGGATACAGTTACTGTCTCAGAAGGCAGATTTGTAATTATTAATATAATGCATTCAGAATAAGGACTATTACATAGCCAGTATTTATGGCCTGAATGTTGACGACTCTTCCTTCTTTCACAGATTCTTTAACTCACTCTCGGTTCACTCTGACTCCACAATCATTATAGGAGGAGACGTCAATCTGATTCTGAACGCTGAAGTTGACAGACTCAGCACAGCAGCAAACCATCGTACATGGCGGTCTGCAAGTATTCTAAAGCAGTACATGAGTGATCTGTGTCTCTGCGACGCTTGGCGCTATGTCATCCAAGCGAGCTCACATCACCCCAATTTTAAAATCCCTGCATTGGCTCCCCATATGCTTCAGGATTGATTTTAAGATACTTTTAACCGTTTTTAAATGTCTTAACGGTCTTGCGCCTTCTTATTTATCAGATCTTTTAGTAAGATATGAACCCTCATGTAGAGCCCTGCGCGGGACTATTTTCTTCATCCCGCTCCCGCCCGCGCCCGCTGAATTTTTGACCAATCCCGCCCGCTCCCGCAACGTATGCGTTACACTCCCGCCCGCTCCCGCAATATGTATGTCCACTCCCGCCCGCACCCGCAAAACTCAGAGAATTTAGTCCCGCACAGTAATAGAGATGCATTGATTTTGTATCGTCCCCCGTCCCGCAGGAAAAAAACACGTATTTTTATTGATATTATTAAAGAGATTCATGTCCCTCCTCCAGCGTCATCTTTTGATGCATTCCTCTTGTGTAATGTACAACTTAAATATTAAATATATTTTCACAAATCCTGTTCGGTTAAAAGTGTGCCTGTGTGCGCGCGCAGACAGACGGCCTGAAGCGCGCTCTTAGTAAGAGGCGGGGCGGGGCGTTGCACACCCCCAACAACAGGTTACATGACAGAGCCCATTGGGCGTCTCTACCTGGTGCCTTCAAGGACCTTCAGGACATAAGAAACCAACAGCTGCACAGCCTAACGTAGTCCGCTAATATATATTCATGAGATATTCATGGCAGCACTGATCCCGCGGGGTTTATTTTTTGCCGCCCGCTCCCGCCCGCAGCACAATCCAAACCGCCCAATCCTGCGAGATTTGGGTTGGGTCCCGCCGGGTCCCGCGGGACCCAATCCCAATGCAGCCCTCTACCCTCATGGACCCTGAGATCCTCTGGCACTGGTCTGTTAACAATTCCAACTGTAAAAACTAAAACCTATGGAGAAGCTGCATTTCAGCACTTTGGTCCCCGTTTATGGAACAGTCTGCCGGAGGACTTGAGAGCCGCAGAGAGCATTAAAGCTAATGCTTTACTGCTTTTATGTATTTATTCATACACTAAAGGGTTCACCTTTTTTTCTCCAGTTCACCATTCACACTCCCATTTAGACTATTTATTTAAATCTATTTTAAAAGAAATTAAAAGTTCCAACATTCATCCAATTATTATCAGTTATCATGCACCAGTCTCTGTAAATATTTCTAGGGAAATATCCACACCCTCAGGTACAACCTGGAGGTTTAATATGTCTCTGTTAAAGGACCAGGAATTTCTTGAATTCTTTAAAAAAGAGTGGGCAACCTTCTTAGAATTCAGCAATACTCCCGATATTTCACTATGTCTTCTTTGGGAAACAGCAAAAGCAGTGATGAGAGGGAAAATCATTTCCTATTCAACACATAAAAAACGCAAAGCGAAAGCAAATTTTTTTAGAACTAGAAAATAAAATCAAAACCCTGGAGACTGCTTCTGCTGCTTCTGCACAGGAACACATTCTGGGAGATCTGAAAAATTTAAAGCTGCAGTTAAATTACATCATTAATAAACAAACACAATTTTACAAAGGTTACGACTTCAAAATTTGAAAACTAGACTAGACTTTGCCACCATTAAAAACCAGGAAATGACTGTACTATCGCTGGATGCTGAAGAAGCTTTTGACAAAGTAAATTGTAAAGTAAGTTCCTTATTGCTGCCCTCCATAAGTTTGGTTTTGGAGAATTATTCATCAATTGGATCAAAATATTATATCACACCCCAATGCATCAGTTGGTTTAGTAGTTTAGCAACTACTAAACAGACTTCCAACAGGTTTTTTCTTGGAAGAGGAACCAGACATGGTTGCCCACTCTCTCCTTCTCTTTTTGCTATAATTATTGAGCCTCTAGCTGCAGCAGTAAGACTAATGAGAGCATTAAAGGAATTAAAACCAAACACAGCCATCATAAAATTAGTCTCTATGCAGATGACATATTATTGTTTTTAAGGAATTTACATTCTGTAAATGAAACGACAGCAATCATTAATGAATTCTCCTCCATATCAGACTATTCCATTAATTGGAATAAGTCTGGTTTATTACCATTCAACAGGAATGCGAAACAAAGATTCACAATACCAGTCAAATCATGAAATATCAAATATCTAGGAATCAATTTTTCCCCCAAACTATCAGAACTGCTGCAGCTAAACTACACCCCATTACTTAAAACATACAGGATGATCTAACACGCTGGACCAACCTGCCTCTGTCCCTTATGGACAAGGTAGCCACGGTTAAAATTAAAATCTTACCTAAAGTTAATTATCTCTTCTCAATGATTCCCACACAACCGCCACTAAAATGGTTCAAATCATAAGACTCATCCATATCAAGCTTTTTATGGAACAATAAACCTGCAAGAATTAGTCTAAAAACTTTAAAATCTGCAAAAAGCTGTGGACACTTAGAATTACCTAACTTCCACAAATACTTTCTTGAAAATAGATTACAATACATCTTAAAATGGTTAAAAAATAATCCAGAAACCAACTCATGGTTCGACTTGGAACAGGCGTTATATGGAAAGATCAACCTGTCAGATCTACCATTTATTAGCCAAACAGTTAAAAAAACAGGATTGTTTCAAAAGTATTCATATAAACGCCACTTTAACAGCCTGGTGGGAATTTCTCAAAATATCAAAATCATCAATTCAACCGTGCAAAATGACATCCATCTGGAACAACCCAGACATCCTCATAAACAAAAAAATTATCCACTTCCCAGCTTGGCAAGCAGGGGGCATAAAACAACTAGAGCACATAATTATTGATGGAAGATTCATAACTCTCTAGGAACTTCAAGACAAACATGGAATAAATAATTTTTTGGATTATCAGCATCTTAAATAAATTATTACTAAAAAAATCTAAATAAAAAGACAACGATTTAAAGCTATCAGATGTAGTTACCACTCTGATTAATTTCTCAATGAATAAAACTCTCTCCAAAATATACAAACTTTTATGTAATATGGATAATAATATGTCCCTTCCGACCACAAAATGGGATTCGGATTTGAGCATCAACACAGATGAAACCTTTTGGTCAGAACTTCGTCTAAACACCTTTAAACTGACAAAAAGTCCAAATCTGCAGCTAATCCATTTTGAAACTCTACACAGAATTTACTACACTGGACAGAGGATGTTCAAGATGGGTCTCAGTAACTCAGACATTTGCGAGCACTGTGATAGTAATCTACCCGACAGTTCCTCATATAACCTCATATTAGGGTGAGGGGGTGGGGGTTTAGCCAGCGATGCGCCTTGGGGGGGGGGGGGAGTTACTTGGCAGTGGTCAGTTTCAAATTCAAATTCAAATTTTATTTGTTACACACACAATCATACAGCGTACAATGTGCAGTCAAATGCTTAGGCGACCGCCCGCGACCTCAAACAAGAAAGAATATCAATAGGAATAGGAAAATAAATATAAAATATAGGAATATACAAATATAAAAACATAAAAGCAGAATGTCCGAATGTTTGCAAATATGCTCTAAAAGTGACATGTGAAAGTGGCTTGTGTGTATAATGTCCATGATTACTGATTAAGAGACCGTATCGCCTGCGGGAAGAAGCTCCTCCTCAGTCTCTCTGTGTTAGCCTTCAGAGAGCGGAATCGCTTTCCTGACCGCAACAGAGAGAACAGTCCGTTGTCGGGGTGGCTGAGGTCCTTCGTTATCTTCCTGGCCCTGGTCCAGCACCGCCTGCTGTAGATTGAGTGTAGGTCAGGGAGCTCGGTATGAATGATGCGCTCAGCTGAACGCACCACCCTTTGGAGAGCTCGTCTGTCCCGCATGGTGCTGTTCCCGAACCAGGTTGTGATGTTTCCCGTCAGGATGATCTCTATGGTGCAAGAGTAAAAGTTCCTAAGCACCAAAGAGGGCAGTCTAAAGTCTCTCAGGCGTCTAAGGTGGTAAAGACGCTGCCGGGCCTTTTTCGTTACGGTGTTGATGTGACAGGACCATGACAGGTCCTGCGTGGTGTGGACACCGAGGTATCGGAAGCTGTTCACTCTCTCCACTGGGCTCTTGTCAATGACGGGGGTCTGGTAGTTCCTCTTCTGCTTTGTGGCGAAGTCCACTATCAACTCCTTTGTCTTGCTGACGTTTAGGAGGAGATTGTTCCTCTCACACCAGTTTTCCAGATGTCCAATCTCCTTCAGGTAGGCCGTCTCATCATTATCAGTGATCAGGCCCACCACAACGGTGTCGTCAGCAAATTTGATGATGGTGGTGGAGTTGGTGGAGGCCACGCAGTCGTACGTGTACAGTGAGTACAGTAGAGGGCTCAGAACACAACCCTGAGGGGCTCCAGTGTTGAGAGTGATGGAAGCTGAGACATATCCGCCCATCCTTACTGCCTGTGGTCTGACAGTTAGGAAATTGGAGATCCACTGACACAGAGATGGGCTGAGTCCCAGGTGCTCCAACTTGGTGGTGAGTGTGGAGGGAATTATGGTGTTAAATGCTGAGCTGTAATCGACAAAGAGCATTTTAACAAAATTTCCCCTTCTAGTGTCCAGATGAGTGAGAGAAGTATGAAGTAGATGAGAGATAGCGTCATCCATTGAGTGGTTTGAACGGTAAGCAAACTGTAGTGGATCCAGTGTGTCAGGTAGTGAGGAGATAATGAAGTCTTTGATCAGTCGCTAGAAGCACTTCATCACTACAGAGGTGAGGGCTACAGGTCGATAGTCGTTGAGGGAAGTAGGATGGGGTTTCTTTGGGACTGGAACAATAACAGACTCCTTAAATCATGTAGGGATCACTGACTGAGATAAAGAAGTGTTGAATATCTCTGTGAACACAGGTGCTAGCTGGTCTGCGCAGGCTCTGAGGACTCTACCTGAGATGCCATCTGGACCTGCTGCTTTCCTGGTGTTTACTCTCCTGAAGGCTCTCCTCACATCATGCTCGGAGATGATAAGCGCGTTACTGGTACTGGTAGTGATTTACTGTCTGCAGCCGTTAGTTCCGCTAGCATTAGCGACGCTAGCATTAGCATCACTAGCGTCCTTGGCTGCAGCCTCGAAACGAGCATAGAAGGTGTTCAGTTCGTCTGCCAGAGTCCTGTCCGCGCTCGTCACACCGGATGTTGGTGCTCTATAGTCCGTTATTGTTCTTAGTCCCTGCCACAGGCTCCTGGAGTCACTCTAGAGTCACAACTCCAACAGTTTCCTCCCGTAGCGCTTCTTCGCCTCTTTCACCGCCTTCCGGACATTGTATGACGCAGCCTTATACAGCTCCATGTCCCCGGACGCGAGTCCCGCGTTACAGGCAGCGGTGCGAGATCTCAGAGCGTCACGGATGGTTTTATCCACCCACGGCTTCTGATTGGGAAACGTTCTGATTTTAGTTTTCTGTACGGTGTCATCCGCTAGTTTCCCCACAAACCCCACAACTGCTTCCGTAAACACGTTGATGTCATCGGAGCTGTTTCGAAACATGCCCCAATCAGCGTCCTCAAGTGTGTCCTGTAAGGCGGCCACCGATTGGCCTGTCCAGCCCGCGACCTCTCTCTGAACCGGAACTTCCTGTTTGAGCCTTTGTTTATATTTTGGCATGAGGAAGATGGCGGCGTGGTCAGATTTCCCAAACGGTGGATGAGATTGTGCCTTGTAGCCATCCTTAACTGTTGTGTAACAGTGGTCCAGTGTCCTTTTGCCCCTGGTCGGGCAGGTGATGTGCTGATAGAAGTTCGGCGCTGCGCGTTTGAGGTTGGCACTGTTAAAGTCCCCTGCCACAATAAGCACAGCGTCCTGGTGTTGAGTCTGGTGCTGTGTAAGTGCCTCATGCAACTCACATAGGGCAGCGTCCGTGTCCGCTTGTGGTGGAATATAAACGGCACTGATTATGACCGATGTAAACTCCCGGGGTAGATAAAAAGGACGACATTTGATGGTCAATAGTTCCAGGTTGGGTGTGCAGAAGCGTGTAAGTGGAACAACACTCGCGCTGCTGCACCAGCTGCTGTTCACCATTAGACACACTCCACCTCCCCTTGTCTTCCCCGAGTCGCGTGTCCTGTCTACTCGGTGAACCGAGAAAAACTCGGCCGGCTTTATGGCGTAGTCCGGCACCGCTGGATTCAACCATGTCTCGGTGAAGCAGAGGAGATTGCAGTCCCGAATGTCTCTCTGGAACTTTACCCTGGCCCTGAGGTCGTCAAGCTTGTTCTCCAATGACTGGACGTTGGCGAGCAGGATGCTAGGCAGAGGTGTGCGGTGTGCACGGGCTCTCAGCCTATTCCTGACGCCAGCTCGTTTCCCTCGGGGCCGCCGCTTCGGGTCGCGTCCTTTGTTCTCTCTCAGGATCTTTCTCGGCCAACTCTGATCCGGAGTTAGAAGCGTCGAAACGTGAGTATGTTGTGAAGCAAGAGAAATGAGAGCATTTCGATTGTACCTAATGCACCCCATGGTGATGTAATAGCCGGTTTAGAGTTGTTAATAATTAACTTAAAAAATTAACTTAAAAAAACAAAAAAGGAGGTAAAAACGAGGTAAAATAGGTAAAATAGGTCGGAGCAGTCGCGACGGCTGCCGACCTCACCGGCGCCATCAGGTGAATCTTTGCACCTTAGACATGTAGGGCCCTTAGTAGGGGGGGTGCTTGGACATAACTGCCAGCAAGCAGCAGATGTCCTCCTAGCACCCTACCTGCCAATTTTAACCGCACCTTAGACATTCAGGGCCCCTTAGTGGGGAGGGTGAGGGGACGTCACTGTGAGTAATCAGGAAATGTCCCCACAGTGCCCTACCAACCAATCAATTTTAACTGCACCCCCTTAGTACACACACCCCTCCCACTTCAAAATATACATTCCAACAGGAACACACACACATGCACACACACCCTCACGAACACACATACATGCACACACATTTGCAAGGAAGGTAGGACCTAGGA
>JAUDJI010001470.1:0-10482 GCA_037389245.1 Oryzias sinensis
AGAGAGAGAGAGAGAGAGAGAGAGAGAGAGAGAGAGAGAGAGAGTTTCAAAACACCTTTAATGACCGATCATCATTACACAAATAAAATATTCACATCAAAAAAATAAAAGAAAACACAAAAACAAAGAAACAAACTCAAAAATTTACCACTAAAGAGTCATCCTTGACAGAACACAAAACATTTTGTACTGCCCAAATATTTTCAAAAACATCAAGTGCATGTGTGAGCCTATAAAAACCAAACTCGACGTTCAACCTTGCCACCAAAAGTCTTTTAAAAAGAAACAGGACATCGTCAAACCCAACTCCCCGTATTCGATTCTTCCTCGTCAACCATACCGCCAACTTGGCTTCACCGGAAAGAAAATTTAACAAAACATGGACTCTTCGCTTTCTGGCCAAATATTTTGGCCCATAAATGAAACACACAGATGAAAACTGTTCTCCCAGCCCCTCAAAAAAAGAACGAAGAAGAGAAAAAAGTCCAGTCAGACGTTGACACTGCAAAAAAAGATGTTCCACAGTTTCTGCAACAGAACAGAACGGACACCCATCCCCCGCGCCAGGATTAAGGTGCACCAGATATCTGTTTGTGGCTATGATCCCATGTACGACCCTCCACTGGAGGTCACCTACCCGTTTCTCAACAGGAGCTTTGTACAGGGATCTCCAACAGCCCCTCGGGGTAGACCCCGTGCCAAACAACTCAGCCCACCTCGACACTCTGACGTCCATTAAGGAGCGCAAGTTCAAAACTTTAACACATAAAAAATATAAAGACTTCTTCCCAATCGTTTCAAAGGTTCCTATTTGAGGAGTAGTCCAGGACAGGAGTTTAGTTCCGTCCTCCTGCCATCCCTCGCAGGCCGGAGAAACCTTCAGAGGAGGAAAGATGAAATCCACACCATCCACCCACTGGCTAGATGCAGTAGGATCTATCACGTAGGCTTGATAGGACACAGGCAAGGAGAGACAAATCTCCTTCACAAGATTTTCCAGTGATCTGAGAGATCGTATTCCAGCAAAAGCAGAAAGCTCAGGAACAGGAGTCTGTAGGAGATGCCCAAGCTTCACACAGCCTGCATCTCTCAACTTCGACCTCATGGTAGCAGAAACCCGAATCTGTGAGTTGAAGAGGTCGTTTCCAAAAATGGGTTCTTCGAACAGCCATATTCCAGGTGTTGAAACCATTTCCCTTTTGCAGAGCAACAGTCGCCAGGCTTGTAGGACAGAGCAGTAGAAAGGTGAAAGTCCAGTCAGGTCCAAGGTATGAAGCTGGGGCAGAAACAAATGTTTGTCAAATCCATAACCCCCAGCTTTCCTCAGCAGCACACATGCAGTATCCAACCACGGCAGTCCAAAACCGTGGAGCAGACGCTGCGCTGTCCGCAGTCTAAAGGCGGCTACACGGGCTGAAATATCAATCAGTCCTTGACCGCCCTCCTCAACCGGCAGGTAGAGAACGGCAGCTCTTAGCCAATGATGACCAGACCAAAAGAAATCCACCACGGTCTTTTGAAGTGCAGTGATGAGGCTTGCAGGAGGAGGTAACACCATCATACTATGCCAAAGTGTCGAGGCAACCAAGTTATTGACAACAAGAACTCTACCCCTGAAGGAAAGCTGAAGCAGCAGGTATTTCCATTTAGACAGTCTGGCACACACTCTCTCCATGACACCCTCCCAATTCTTTTTCTGAAAAACGTCACTGCCCAAATAAACTCCTAAAAACTTCATCCCCTCCGTTCCCCAATTAAGATTCCCAGGCAAAAGAGGCAATGTGGAGCCCGACCAACGTCCCAACAATAGAGCGGTGCTCTTACCCCAGTTCACCTTAGCCGAAGAAGCCCTTTGGAAAAGATCCAGAACAATACACAGAGAATCAATATCAGCCTGATGTCGAACAAAAACCGTTACGTCATCTGCATATGCAGACACCACAAGAGATGGTTTGTGGGACATTTCTGGTAACATCAATCCTATAAGCCGAGTACGTAGCCTATGGAGAAAAGGTTCAATAGCAATAGCATAAAGTTGTCCGGAAAGGGGACATCCCTGTCTAATCCCTCTCTGAACCATAACAGGTCTGCTCAGTCCGCCACCAATCTTGACCAAACAAAAAGCATCTTTATACAGAAGAGTCAACAAAGAAATAAAAAACTCTCCAAAACCAAAAGCTCTCAAAGCAGAAAATAAATAAAAATGATCAACCCTATCGAAAGCCTTCTCCTGATCCAAGGATAACAGTCCAACTGAGGTGTCACAGTGTTTGCAAACATCAAATAAATCACGTACAAGAAAAAGATTGTCCATAATAGATCGGTCAGGCACACAATAAGACTGATCTCTGTGAATGATCACACCCAAAACATTCTTAAGTCGATTAGACAGGACCTTAGAAAGCAACTTATAATCTGTACAGAGCAAAGCAAGCGGTCTCCAGTTTTCCAGTAGAGTTAAGTCCCCTTTTTTAGGAAGAAGAGAGAGAACAGCATGACGGCAGGAGAAAGGTAACAATCCAGTCTTTGAGCAATCCTTGAACACCTCTAGTAGATCCGGGCCCAGGCACTTCCAGAAGTGTTTATAAAAATCCGCCGGCAGCCCATCCAAACCAGGAGACCTCCCGAGCGCCATCTGACCCACAGCAGCAGTCAATTCCTCCATGGAGATTGTAGAATCCAAAAGATCCCTGTCTGCGTCACTCAGCCGTGGGAGTCCCTCCAATAGTTGATCCACACAGTCACTGTCGCAGTCCTCTTTTCCGAATAAGCCGCTATAAAAATCCACCGCAATAGTTCTCATGGCAGCCGGACTCGTAGTAACAGTCCCATCATGAAGGCGCAGACAGACCATCTGTTTCTTCTTAGAAACAGATTTCTCCAGGTTGAAAAAGAACGACGTAGGAGCATCCATGTCTCTGATGGTGGTAAACCGAGCTCGAACTAAAGCTCCCTTAGCCCTTTCACGGAGAAATGAACTCAGTTCACCCCGTCTGCTCTTAAGCAACTGACCTTGTGAAGCACTATGAGTTGAACAAGTGTTTTCTAGCCTAGAGATTTCTTTTTCCAAAGCAGATATTGCTCTCTTAGTCGTAACTGTAGAATGACTTGTATACTGCTGACAGAAAACCCGTATTTGTGCTTTACCCACCTCCCACCACTGGCTAACAGAAACAAAATCAGATCTTCTACATCTCCAAAGCTCCCAAAAAAACTCAAATTTCTCACAAAAAACTCTATCCAGTAGAAGCTTCACATTGAAATGCCAGTATGAACTTCCTTTTGAAGAAGATCCAAGGTGTAATTCTACGGTTATCAAATGATGATCACTAAATGCAATTGGATGAATGGAACATCCATAAACCCTGTTTCTAAAACTGTCTGTGATATAAAATCTGTCCAGTCTAGCGAGGCTCATCAACTTTCCACCCACAGTCCTGGCCCACGTGTATTGTCTGGTTTGGGGATTATTAAGCCGCCACACATCAACCAAAGAAAAGTCAGAAACAATCTTTGATAAAACCGAGGATGACTGGAAATGAGGTTCTGCACCTGTTCTATCCAAAGTAAAATCCAACGTGCAGTTCCAGTCACCGCCCATCACTATAACATCCCCTGGATCACAGTTTTTCAAAAAATCCTCTAAAGTGAGGAAAAAAGGGATTCTGTGGGCACCTTTTGCAGGTGCATAAAAATTAATCAAACAAAAGTTAAACCCGTTCAGTTCAACCCTCACAGCAAGGAACCTGCCTGCGGCCACCTCACTAACGGATAAAATATTAAAACTCAGCCTAGGCGAAAAAAGAATCGTCACCCCAGCAGAGAAAACTGTACCATGTGAAAAAACAGACTGACCCCTCCACCACAAAGCCCATTCTGCCTCAGATGTCACATCACTATGTGTCTCCTGTAAAAACAAAACATCCAAAGACTTATCCTCAAAAATATCTTTAATAATCGCCCTCTTTTCCGGATCCCTCCCACCATTAATGTTTAAAGAGCCTGCCTTAAATGTAAACATAGAGTGAAAAAGGAAAAAGGAAGGAAATAACAGTAAAAGGATCATCCACACACACACAGTCATACTACGTCAGTGTTTCAACCTTTTTCCTCATTTTCAACCTTCTGGAGCTTTTACCCTTCAAAGCCTTCAACTGTTTGCGAATGGTAGTCACATGTTTCTTCAATCGAAACCGTTTCTTCTCATCAAGTGTATTAAAGTCAACCAATTTCTGCAAGGTCAGTGACGTGAGAATGAATTTCTCCAAATCTGGAAAATAATCAGCTACCTTAACTGATCTACCAAACGAATCATCTAGGAAGTGATTAATTTCCTCAAGTGAATAAAGGTCATCGGACGATATCTGGGACTCTGCCAGAGAGACACAGTCAGAGTCTGAATCCAGCTCCATGTCTGTGGTGACAGGAGGAGGAATCACAGCAGAACAATCACCAGTAACAGCAGACTGCCCATCTTCACACCTAACCCCTTCACCAGTCGCCTCTGTGCCCATTTTATCACAATTAGAGCGGTCAGAAACACCACCAACATTCTCCATCCCAACACCCTCACCACCTTCAGACTCCTCCTGAAGCTGTGAGGCAGGAGCAACATTAATGCCTCTAACATTAACCTCACTAGTGCTACTCTGAGCAGCTTCAGTGCTGCAACCTTCACCAGGATCTGTATCATTTAAAAGGGCAGGGCCCCCCACACCCACAGAGTCTGCAGCGGCGAGCCCCTGCTCCACCTGAGCGGCCGGAGCGGCCTCATCAGGCTGCCCTTCAGCCGCCCTGTGAGGGCAGGCGGCGCGCTTATGCCCAGCGTTTCCACACTCAAAGCACTTCAGATTCCCCGTGCTGGCGTAGACCAAATAATTGCCATCCCCGTGTTTCACGCGGAAGGACACGTCTAGAGTCTGAGCAGAAGAGCTCAGAAACATGAACACCTGTCTGCGGAAGGACTGAACATGCTTCAGTTTCTCACTCCTGCATCCTAAACCCACAGGTCGGAAACCACTGGCAAACTTCCCATAACGCTGCAGCTCTTTCTCTAGAGCTTCGTTGGGAATGAACGGGGGAACACCTGAAACAATGACCCGCGTCGACGGGACCGCGAGCGGGGACACCTGCAGGAACTCCCCGCCCACAGTGACGCCACACGCGATCAAATCGGACACCAAACGCTCCTCCGTCAGAAAAACTATCACTCCTTTGTTCATCCGAGAAGCATAAGTGATGTTAGCGTGACCAACTAAGTCCCCCACAGCAAGGAGAATTGTTTCCACAGACACCTGCGGGTCGGGCTGGACGCGGACCCCATGCCTCAGGGACAAGGACGGCGTCTGAGACGCCATCCCGGCGAGGCGGGTGAACCGCTGAACGCCCAAACTCACCAGTGAAAGACACTTAAAGTCAGTAAATCACTCCAAATAGAAACCGAAAAAATGAGCACTGAACCACACAAACTTTCTGTCAAACTCTCAAACTCACTCACCCACACCGTCCATGCAGCCGCCACCACCAATCTCCCAGCATGCAGTACAGAGAGAGAGAGAGAGAGAGAGAGAGAGAGAGAATATAAAAAAAATTGGTTAATATGCTTTTGTATATCTTAAATTTCATGTATTTCCTTTCATCAGTGCAAAAAAAAAAGAAAGGTGATATGTTTAAAAACCCAAAAAACCCAAAACATTCCAAAAACATAACAAACTTCAATTTTCGAGCGATCCAGCGGTTTTATAAAAAAAATGCAGAAATGTTTTTACGACTCTAGTAATGCTTTGTTTGACATGTCACGTTTGACAGGTCACGTTTAGAAAATCCGCAGAAAGCAAAACAAGTGCAATCACCTTTGACTCCCCTTAATCTGCCGAATCATGCCTGAGGCTTCATTCAGACTTGAAGCACGTAAAGCTCCTAAAGCCCGGGGCCACAGCCAACTGTGTTTTAAAATAAACACTTTACTGTAACATCGATTTATCCTCAGTAATCTGAATTATGTCTGAGGTTTGCAAAAAACTTAGGTGCTATTCCCAAGGACAGCTTGTTGTTAGCTGCTAAGAAAAGTTGGAGAGCCATTCATGCGCTTTTATAAAGCAGATCGGTCCTTGTCCTTGCATCACAAAACTGTTTCCCTCCTCTGGGAGAGGTTGCTGTTAATTAAATAGTAGCAGCACCTCAGCACTCTTTACTTGCTCGGTCAGGTAGTTATAGATTAGCTCAAAACTTGCACCTCCATGTTTTCCTTGTAGTTGCACTTTGCTGCAGACTTTTTGCACATGCAAAGCTTCTTTTTAGCTTATAACAGCAAAAGATTTGTCTGTTCAGTGAACTGAAGCATTTTAGTCACACACAGCTTAAGAGAATTTAGGAAAATGCAAAAGAAAAATAAATTTGCCTTATCTTCTTACGTTTAATTGGGTTATAACAGACATTACTTTGTTCCTGTGGCAAACTGGTGTTAAACACAACATGAGTTTTTATTATCTTTTTGGGATGTGGTTGTAATTTTTCAGTGACAGGCAGAGCGGGGTGCTAACAGGGTTGTGATTGTAGCTCGATTTTAGAGTAATAAAAAGTGTTTTCTGACATCCCAGGGGTAAACAGGTGTTTGCCATCATAGCTGGCATTTAGAAGACTTTTCTAATTGTTGTTTTTTAACTACACGCTAGCCTTTAATGAATCTTCATCACTAACGAGTGACAGTAATTAAAGTAGGGAGTGGAGTTTTAAAACATCAGTGGATGATGTTAATTTATGACAGCCAACTAATTAATAGTAATGTTTTCTGATCTGAGGAAAAGTCTGAGGATAAGAGCAGAACACAACAGGATTTATTGCGTCCTCCTCCTATCTGTAGGTCAGGGCTGACATTGTTTTCAAATCACAAACACTTGCAAACATTTGCCCTGACACATCTGTGTCACAGAAGTGCTATTAAAAACGTACAACTGTGTGCCTCAGAATCTCAACCTGATTACTTCTGCACCAAGTGGGCCAAACAAAAGGCTGTTGGGCTGTTTTCCATATGAATTTTCCAAAGCTGAAATCTGAGCATCCTGCTAGATGGACGTAGCCTCTCGAGGATTTGAACCTGGCTCCAGAAACCTGAGTTGATGATGTGTTTTTGCTTGTAATTGAACTCTGGATGTGTCTTTTCGGTGCTGCTGCATTGCCAGCTGGCTCGAACAGCAGTAAACCTCTCACTCGTGACCTCTGGGTGTCAGTCTCATCACAAAACCTTCAGGCTAGTTCGGATGCTGCACCAGATCAATAAAACAAACTGAAAACTCTAAGCCAAAACAGTATGTTGCTACTGCTGATAAAAACTGAGTGTCAATGTGTTAGCCTGAACACAATTTGATATGCAGGAGAAGAATAAAGTCAGAAAAACTGTGCTCTTATTTTAAAATGATCTGTTGAACAGAATTGAGTTATGTTTAAGTGCAGGAAAAAAAACAAAAGAGGCTTTTTACTTTGAGTTGTCAAGAAATATGTAATGTATACAATAATATTAAACTGCATAATACTGTCTTTTTGCATAAATTGTTTTTGTGGTAAGAAAATTATGAAGTATAAATGCAGTGATACACTGACAAGTTCATTCCTGTCCACAAACAAAAGTAAATATCTTGGTCACATTAAATTTTTTTGCCCTTTGAAATTTATGTAAACTTGATTTCAGTACTAATTTAATACTTGGTTTGGAATTGTATTACTTTCAATAAAAATACTTAAATTATAAAATGTCATATGTTGTTTTATTAGAAGAGAATGGTTTGCTTAACAGCTAGAAAGGTAATAAATCCTCTTGTATTTTAGTTGAACTAAGCTGCAGACATTTCTACAGTGCTGTGAAATTGCAGCAGTAAAGTTTGCATCATTAAGTCAAAGTGAAGCGCATGGAAACAGCTTTGATGTAATGTCAGTGTCATCCTGTTGTTTTGTTGCTAAAAAAATATTTGGCAGTTAATGAAAAAATGTTATAAATTAATTCAATTTCTTTTATGAAATTTATCAAGCAATTATGGGTGGAGAATAACTGATTTGTATAGGTGAAAAAAGTTGCCAAACTTTAAGTACTGATGATACTTAACCCTACAATTCCATGTTTCTGTTGACTTTTGCTGACTTGAGGAAAAGCATAAATGATATACAGTGATCCCTTGATTATCGCGGGGGTTACGTTCCAAATAGAACCCGTGATAAGCAAAACCCGTGAAGTAGAAACCTTTATTATTTTTACAATTATTATACAATGAAATACATTATTATACATTGAAAAGAAAGAACAAACCATTTAACAGGCTAAATCAATTGTTTTTTAACAAATAAAAGTACTTTAGAAACGTTTTTTCAACAAATAACTTCTGTAGTGTGCTGTCAAATAATAATTTCAATCATCGATAAGAACAGAAGGCTTTAAATTGCGGAGATTAGCCCCGCCCACCGCGACCCGAGTGGATTAAACGGAGGAAAATTTAAAATGATTATGAAAAAATAAAAAAGTACAGTGGGACAGATAGTGACTCCGGTCTTCTTTTTCACTGCTCTTCATACTGAGCCGCTGCATCCTCTGCAGCGTTTTTTTCTTCTGAAGCCTGCGGTGCAGCTGCAGGTGTGTTTGTTCGGGAGAGGAATAGTGATAGGCAGTTGTTGTCGCTCTTTTTTCTTCTTTGCTAAAGATCCTTATACACCGACATGCCACCATCGATTATGTTGGAGAACTGTAATGAACGGCTCATCAAAGGGTCCCATTCTTGAGCTACTCGATGAGTGACTTTTTAGCCAATCAGAATGCAGAACACAATGCACAATCCAAATCCGTGAAGTAGCGAAACCGTGAAAAGTAAACCGTGATATAGCAAGGGATCACTGTATACATAAATAAATAATCTAAGTATTTGTGATTAGGTTGAAATATGATATGTCAAATGTACAAATGTAAGCTTGTGTTTTTGGCCTTAAATTAATTTAACTTTAAAAATAACTTTGAAATTTCTTGAGCTTTTTTTTTTTCATAATTTCAATTTCAACTTTTTATATTTCTCAGGGACACTGCAAATTAAAAGCTTTCCATGCAATGAGCCTGAATTAACTAAGTGGTTATTTTTCATCTCCGGACAGATTTAAAAATGTCTACCTAAAAAGCTAAAATACACCAATAAAAGACTCGTTTTAAAATCACAATAAAAAGTTATTTAAAAAATTAATACTCTTTTATGTTTACAAGTTGTCCTAAACGCTTTCCAGTAAAGTTGATGACCCATTTCTGAAGGTGCTGTATGGATAGAAAATAGTCAGATTTGTGATTGTCTGATACTTGATTTGTAACTCCTACAATACATCTTGTGCATAACTGTATATTTGAAAAAGTGGGAAAAATGTCAAGTTTCTACTAGATATTATTCACAATCTGAGTTCAAAGTGGCTGATTAGGAAAACTCTGATGACCCAGCATTTTAGCAGCATTGAAATGCAACATCTATGGACAATTCTGGAGGTGTGAAAAGAGTCTCACAGCCTGTTCTGCACCTGTAACTCCAATTTGTGCGTAAATATGGTTTTGTGTGTGTGTATCAGGCATTCAGTGCTTACTATTTAAAGATTTATATGCATAGGAGCTGTAGTTAGTTTTAAGCTGAAATTTCAAGTTGTGTTTTCTATTTGTGTGCTTTTGATATTTGTTTGTATGTGAATACACTGTTGCAATTACACACAGTTACACACAAAATGTATTGTATGAGTTGAAAAACAAGTATTAAGCACAAACAAATCCAGTGAGACTATTTTTTCTACATAGCACAGCTGCATGAAAGGTGTTAACTTCCCTCTTATACACTTGCCTTATACACCGCTTACTCTGCATTGCTTGTGGTCAGGGTCAGAAAGTATCTTCCTTAAAATTATGTTTGAATTGTTTGGAAGCCGAACAACTGGAATATCAATGGCAGTGTAAAGAAAACGGGCAGAAGCATACAATGCTAATCCACAATGAATGAGGTTTTCCTGCATACAAATCAAAGGGGAACATTTTTAAGGATCCTTGACTTTAGTTGAGGTTTCTTGTTTATTTTTTGTTTTTGTGTTACTTTGGGTTAGGGTTAGTGAAAAATTGTGTTTTGGGTTCTGCTCCTCCCTCATATCACATTCACACCACGAGTTTTCATTCATCACATCTAGTTTTAGTTTGCTAATTACTGTCAATGTTTTTAAAAAGCTCTTATGATTTGGATTTTAATTAGGGATCCTCTTCTTTAAACCTGCCATTATTTTTGATTTAGTCAAGTTCCAATCCAGTTTGTTGTTGTAAATGATATTTTAGTTATTTAGTGATTTAACATTGTCCTCTTTTGTTTTATTTTGCCAACCACAGTTAATAAGGATGGCAAAGTTGGACAAAAATGATAGTAAGACAAGAAAAACGCCACAATTTTTGCTTTGCAGTTTAAATGACAGAAAATACATGAAAAAGATAAC
>JAUDJI010001471.1:0-10477 GCA_037389245.1 Oryzias sinensis
GGTCCCTCTGGTTCCACCTGTGTTCTTCATGAACAGAACCGTCCGAAAACCCCACCCCGCACGACGGAAACATGCTGCACCGGAGTTCCACATGAACGCCCTACAAATGACTACCACTACTGGAGTCCCATGGAGTTCCGCATCTGGGGTGGAGGAGCAAAATTCGGACAGTCACTCCTTCCATGGATCAGAGTGGGAAAAAGTAAGAGACCACATCGAGATCAACAGGTACGCATTGCTGAGACTCCTTAACACCACCTACAAGTTTTCCAATGCATCAGCAGCAGAAATGTCGGACATAAGAACTATGGTTCTGCAAAATCGACTCGTGTTCGACCTCCTAACTGCATCATCAGGAGGTGTGTGCAAAATGGTTAGAGACACCTGCTGCACTTTCATCCCGGACGGCACCAGTGATGGACAGGACATTTCTACCGCACTGCACGTCTTAACAGAGCTGCAAGCCTATGTTAAGTCTGCGACTCCTGGTGCCAGTCCCACCAGTGACATCTGGTCCTGGCTAACACCAGGTCCATGGTGGCACCTCCTGCGGAAATTATTGACCCCTATACTCATCGTTTTGTGCATGTTTTTGTCTGTTTACAACCTGCCCTCTGCCTTGTGTCATGTCCATGATCGCAAAGGCTACCATGCAGACTTTCATTCGTTACCAGCTTGTCCAACAAGCTGAAGAGGAACCCTCCCCATGTGAATGCTCCTACTCCAGAGGCATCGTATGAATCTCTCACACTGAAAGTGCAAAAGCAAGTGGTGAAATGATGTTGTGATGCCCTGTTCTTATGATTAAAAACCATGTTTCACGTTTGTACCTTCCCCTTATGGTGTTTACTCATGACGTGTTTGAAATGATAAAAAGGGAGGGATGTTAGAGTTAAATTATTATCATTTGCTTGCACACTATTTCTCCATAATATGATTGTCTCATTTCTATCTTTCAGTAAGAAAACAATGACCTGAAAAGTTCTGATTATACAAGAATATGATGTTCTTGTTGTTTCTGATTAAACCGTGACATCTTTCCACCTTGCTTCATATTCTGGTAAACACCAACAGACTAATGGTTTCAGCTGTGCTGCATAAAAATATTCTTTGAGATTTGGTAATGCCAACCCCCCTCTGTCTTTTGATAACTGAAGGGCGGAAAACCTTATCCTAGGTTTTTTTCCATTCCATATGAATCTAGATATATTTTTATTCCATAAATTAAACTTATGCTGTGATATTCTTACTGGTAAAGCCTGGAATAGGTAGAGAAATCATGGGGTGATATTCATTTTAATTATTTTTACTCTAGAGCTGAGATCTAAGGGGTAAGTTGTCCATTTTTGCAGATCTTTTTGCATGTTTTGTTCAATCGGATCAAAATTTTGTTTCATATTGTTTGTCAATCTCTTTAGTAAGAGTGACACCCAGATATTTTATTGTCTTACTTTCCCATTTCAAATTGTAACTTTCTTTAATCTGTTTAGACGGAGAGTAGTTTAGTGTAAGAATTTGGGTTTTATCTATTTTAATTTTATATCCGGAATATTGACCAAATACTTTCAAAAAGTCCATCAATATAGGAAGCTTGTTGTCTGGGTTCTTGAGAAAAATTATTATGTCAACTGCAAAGAGGCCAATTATGTGCTTTGTGTTGCTTATCTCTATTCCTTCCAGGGCATCCTGTTGTCGCAGAGCTTGAGCTAATGGTTCGATGTATAATGCAAAGAGAGTTGGGCTTAAACAACAGCCTTGTCTTGTGCCCCTTTCTAATTTAATTCTATTTGACAGATTTCTATTTACTTTTATTCTTTCTGTTGGGGCTTGGTATAATGCTTTAATAATTTTAATATAATTCTCCTCAAATCCAAATTTTTTAAGGACCAAGTATAAAAATTCCCAGCTAACACTGTCAAAGGCCTTTTCTGCATCTAGGCTAATAAGCGAAGATTTAATTCCCTTCTTTTGTACATGGTTAATGATATGTAGATTTTTCCTAATATTGTCTTGTGTCTGGCGTCTTTTAATGAAACCTGTCTGGTCTTCATCTATTAGATCAGACACAAAAAGTTCAAATCTTTTGCATAATATTGATGTATATATTTTAAAGTCTCAATTCAAAACAGAAATTGGTCTGAAGTTTTGGCATAATTTTGTATCCTTCCCTTCCTTAGGGATAAGAGAAACCATTGCTTCCTGCCATGAAGGGGGAATAGTTCCTTCCTTTAGTGTCCAACTAAGGCATCCGAGTAGTAAAGGTGACAGGTCACTTTCAAACAGCTTATATATTTCAGAAGGGAACCCATCACTACCGGGTGTCTTGCAGGTCTTTAATTTTCCAATAGCTAATCTAATTTCTTCTGTCCTAATTTCTGATTGTAATACTTTGTTTTGCATTTCTCCTATTGATGGTAAATCAAGTGAGTTAAGAAACCTAGTTACCTCGTCTGCACTTGCTTATGGGGGCTTTGAATATAAATCTTTGTAGAAGTTCTGAAAAATTTCTAGTATTTCCTCTGGATCATCTGTTAATTTGTCTGTTTCGGGATTTTTGATACTAGTTACTGTATTATTAGATTGTTGTTTTCTTAATCGTCTTGCTAACAATTTGTTTGCCTTTGGGCCGGAATCATGATACATTTGTCTAACAAACCTTATTTTCTTTTCAATTTCTTCACTTAAAATGTCATTTATTTCTGCCCTTAGTGTTTTAATTTCTTGCAGGATGGTTTGAGATTGACTTTGCTTGTGTTGTTTTTCTAAGTTGTTTAAAATTGCCACTTTCTGGTTGTATTTATCCTTTTTTTCTTTATTTTGTGCTGATGTAATGGCAATTAAATTTCCTCTCAAGACTGCTTTTAATGTATCCCACAGAATATTTGGGTTAACCTCACCATTGTCGTTTTCTTGAATGAATCTTTTAATTGTGTTTTTTATTTGTTCCTTCACAGTTTCCTTATTTAAAATTCCTATGTTTAATCTCCACAAAGTATTTATCTTTTTCCTGTCTATATTAATTGTTAAAAAGACCGGGCTATGGTCAGAGACATTCGTTGTACCCAATTTCACAAGCTTACACTCGATATTTCTCCCATGTGTTCATTAAAAAATAGTCAAGTTTAGAATAAACCGAGTGTGACCCAGAATAGTATGTATAGTCTTTTTCTAATGGATGTATTTCTCTCCAGACATCAATAACTCCCATTTCCTCTAGAGTTGTGTTGATAAATGCAACAAGGTTTATGCTGGTTCGAACACTTGTAGTGTCTGGAAGCTCTTCAAGGTTACATTTAAGTCTCCCCCGCATATCAATATGCCTTCCGCCTCAAGTGCAATTACATCAAATGTGAGGAAACTGGATTTTCTAGAAAGGACTGTATTAGAATTTTAAGTTGGTTAGTTCCTTTTCAGTTTCAACACACAGAAATGTGAATAATGACTCGAGACAGTTACTTAGCTTTTGTGGAGGTTTTTACTCCTTTAAACACGAGGGGACGAACATGAACATGGTACATTCAGTCGAACAACGAGCTCAGGGATGGGCTTTGGTATAAAAACCCTGCATTTGCATATTCAGAAGATGGTCTGAGGATCTTCGTGTGAAAATCACACCCACAAGTTACTGCTGGAGAGAAGCTCCAAGGCTAAAGTGAAGATAAGTCTTAGGCCTGCTCCACTTGAAAGAACATTATTCACAGAAAAAGGAGGATGAATGAACTGTGAGAACAATAGTTTGGCTGTGCTTTCTTCAAATGTAATATAATTTTCAGATGACAATACATGCTCAGTGAATTAAGTTTAAACCATTAGTGTAATAAAAGTTAAAGGCAGTTTCTAACTATTCCTAACATACCCCCTGTTGTCATATCAAAATTAACCTGCTGGATAGTCAGCAGAACTCCTGTCATCATCAACCAAATACCATTTCACGAAGATTTTCAGTATAGGCAGCATATTGGCTCTGCATCGAAAACAAGTGTAGAGGTACATGTAAATTCAAAAGAAAACATAAAATCAACGTGAATAAATGAATAAAACTTTAATCAGAGGTGGTAGGTGATACATGAGTGTTGATGCGAAAACCTCCAGGGCTAAACTTATACCATCTGTGTGAAACATTCATTTAGCAGTCAGGGAGGGTAAAACTCATCAACGACTCTCTGCCCATCAGCATTATCCTTGAGATACGCGCCGCATCACCAGTCAAACATAAACTCAAAAGCGTTAATTAAGTTACATAGAACAGAAACAAATTAAGAAATAAGAAAATAAAAAATCAAATCAAACCAAAAGAAAAACAGTAAAATAAATCCCATAAAAGACCAGTTTAGGCCACGGTGGATGCGGGTGGAGTTGGTGTAGGCATAGTGCTGATGAAATTAGGCCTGACAGCGATCATTCATTTTGACACATGGAATCAAACAGGTGACGAAAAGAAAAAGAAAAAAAAACTTAACACTGGAGGACTTGGGTGACTAGTTTGGCAGTACCACTCCACCAGAAGGAAACCAATAAAGTGAGGACCCAGACCAGTAGGCGTCAGTCATCTGAGAAGAAATGTGTGATTTAAGGGCCTTGACGTCACTGATGATGTGAGTGAGATCTCCAGAGGAAGAGGAATAAGAGTACAAAGATGAAACCGGGAACAGCTGGACCATGTTAGCTGGTTCGAAGCTCACTGTAGCTGGAAAGAAACAGCTAGAGGAAACACTGCAAGGGCGCCCTCGCCAGGAATGAGTGTCACACTGTGGCGCTCCGTTGGACTTCAACCAGGGATGCGTCTCAAAATGTCAGTCTCGTAGGCTCTCAGCAATTTACAGTGGCTTACGTGAGTCCAGGAGGGTCGTTCAGCAATGTGTGCCGAGTTGGCATGGTGAGAGGAACGCAGAAGGGTCCTGTCCACCCGGGTGTGACCAATCAGTCAGATTAAATGGCTTCAGATTAAAACGGGTCACCAAACCCAGAGTCTTCTGGTCAGGGCCTTGGGGGAGTCTGTGGGGAGAGAGAGCTGGAGCAGACTCAATGCGTTCCTTTTTCTCTGGCTTTTCTTCAAACAATCATGTAAATCTATCAATAGTGTCAGTAGAGCCCAGGCATGAAGTAGAAAGTAAATCACGAAAAAATAAAAAAATAAAATTAAAAAATACAGAGGTAGCAGAAAAAACACATTGAAAGTAAAACAGACAAGAACCATCTCATTTCAACAGCTGCGCCAGACAGGCTGATAACAGTTTGACTAATGGTAATGTTTTGAGCGGAAGGGAGTGGGAAGCATGCTGCAGGTGATTCTGAAAGATGCGCACAAGAGAATCACAGGTGACATTATTTCAACTATCAGTCGCGCCCAAGTGAGAGTGGGGGCTGATCAGATAAAGATTGGTAACGAGGTCCAGGAAAATAATTTTTGCTAGAAGCAGAAACTAAATGTCCCCAAAAATTTAACCTGTGCTTGGGCCAGCTGGAGTTTAGTTTTACCGCCTTATTTACTTTAACAGTTAAGAAGCAGAAGATTAGCAGACATGTCCATTAAAAAAAAAATGTAAGGCAAGTTAGGGAACCAGAGATCCTCAGGAATGCTTTTAAAGGGGCCAATCCTGATTTACAAGCAGAGATGGAGGGACCTGATAAATGGGGTCAGAAGGCTGCAATCAAACTGTGTACGAACAGGGGAGAGTGAACTAAAAAAGGAAGGCTGCACCAGCCATCAGTCTGATCATGTTTATACAAGAGGAGGTGTGTCCTGCACAAAAATGATCCATCTGCTTTGTAGGAATAATACTTTCTATAGCTTTTTTCTGAACATCTACCCTTGTCCATGTCCTAAACACTAAAATGCACACTAAAATACACAGTAAAACACATCTTATCATTATTAGAACAGAAAGCTGTTATATCTCTGCTACAACGGAGAAATGCCCCCTTTCTGCGAGTTCTCTGTCAGCCTGTCTGCAGGCTCCGGGCAGCACTCTGATCTGAAAGCTGTTCCCCCCCTCCTTCTACTCTGTCACACTGCACTCTGGGGCTGTAACTTTCTATAAAATCCATAATCTTCTTATTTTATCCAAATACGTATTTATATCCAGATCCTGACTTTCCACAAACTTCCAAACTTTATGAAAAGTTTTTCTGGACCTGAAATCAGCATTCCGTCTTTCTTTTTAGTGAGATTTTGTGAAAATAGACACCATGTAACCCGTTTATGGATTCTCCAAGCGCTGAGATCTAATCAGCAGAAAAAGCTTGGAGAAACAGAAAAGAAATAGTATTTGTCCTTTGAGTCACTATTTTGTTTTTAGAAACGAGGTATTAATCCATGAGCTTTTACACCACAGGGGCTGTCGAAAAAGGGGCACACTCAGACACAGACAGAGAGAGAGACATAAAAAGGCGTTACACACATTTTTCCCGGAGCTCGTTTACGTCTCAAAGTCATACTCAAAAAGCCATCCCAGAGCTCTATTTCTTCGGCATCACTGGCAGCTGCACCTACACTTATACTTACCACTTCCGGCCTACACTGGCCGTCCCTACTTCTTCTCCTTCCCTGGAGGACTTATTTCCCTACACTTATGCCTACTTCCATTCTATTCTGCCATTCCTCCCTTGGAAGAAGGCTACAACGGTCTCGCGTGCCGGCTTACTTGTCCCGTCTGCGATATTTCGTTACCGCAGCATAACTTTTAACGCCTGCAAGCAGGGCCTGCAAGCGGTGCTCTGCTCCAGCGTGCTCGCGCAACCTTTATGCAGCAATCTCTCTATTCTTCCCCAACATTGATGCTGCGCACACACAAAGGTTTGAACACAGTCAACATAAGGCCCTAACAAGTAAGAAAGGACAGACTTTCTGGCGCTGGCATACTCACTTCAAACAATGAACCTCGTTATTTGATGAGGGTTGAAAACGCCGCCGAGGCATGCGGATCAAAGGCGAGGGCAGCTGATCCTGAAAGGCGGATGTGTCAATGCTGAGGCTGTGATCTCAGACCGAACGCGGTTTTCAAACCCAACCCAGGGGCTCAGCGATGTCCGGGCGCGCGCCCGTGTCGAAAAAGGACCAAATGTGAAGAAGCTGGTTTTCCTGAAAGGACGCCAGTAGAAATTTTAAGTTGGTTCGTTCCTTTTCGGTTCAGCACACAGAAATAATGAATAATGACTCAGAGACAGTTACTTGGCTTTGACCCAGGACTTGCCAGCACAAATACGAAGAGGACGAACATGAACTGTGGTACATTCAAAGTCCGAACCAACGAGCTCAGGGAGTGGGCTTTGGTATAAAACCCTGCATTTGCATATTCAGAAGATGGTCTGAGGATCTTAGGTAATGAAAATCCACACCCTAAGAAGTACCTGCTGGAAGGCTCCAAGGCTAAAAGTGAAGATAAGTCTTAGGCCTGCTCAGCATTCACAGAAAAAGGGAGGATGAGAATGAACTGTGAGAACAATAGTTTGGCTGTGCTTTCTTCAAATGTAATATAATTTTCAGATGACAATACATGCTCAGTGAATTAAGTTTAAACCATTAGTGTAATAAAAGTTAAAGGCAGTTTCTAACTATTCCTAACATCAAATAAAGATTTGTAAAATGTTTTTTTACTTCAGAGAATATATGTTTATCATTGTGATTAGTTTGTTTTGCAATTTCCCTTTAACCATTACATATCTTCCACCTTTACTACATTCAAATTGTATGGAATTCGTTATAAGAATAGTGACTCCTCTTTTCTTGTTTGATTCATTGGAGCTATAAAAGATGTTTCTGTATCATTGTTTAACTTATTGTGTTCTTGATCATTTAGTCTTGTAGGAAAATAATATCTTGTGCATTTTCTTTCTTTAACATTGAAATGACTTTTTTTACCTTTTAATGGGATTATTTAGACCATTCACATTAAGTGTAACCATTTTTATATTACAACCCATTGCTTTGTTTCTTCCAAAACTTGATGTACAGCCCAAGAACATTGAACAAAAGGCCAGAACTTATAGCCCAAAAAGAAAAAAAACACATTTCTAAAAGAAATTTGGCTTCCAAAAGCGGAATGAACACACGCCATTCCCTTACCCTGTTGGTGGGAGAGGGGGGGTTCCTCGCGTGTAAGGAGGGCCCCTCAGTAGTGGTGAGAAGAAAATCTTTCACCTAAACCTACTAGTCCAACATCCATCATATGGGTAAATATTCCCAACAGCACAAATTATGATATGAGGAGGAAGTCTATAGATGTAGAAAGAAAGGAAAGGACTTAACTTAATATTCATTTGTAACTTTTAAGACGTAGCTCGTCCAAATTCCTGGAGTTTCTCCTTTCCACGCCGGGCTGCTCCATTTCCGCTTGTCTCGCCGGGTCATTGCCATGGAAATCCACGAAGCAGCTGCTACTGTATGACGTCATCTTCCGTGTTGTCCGGTGAGGTGAGCTCCACCGTAAATCCTCTTCTTCTTAACTCCTCTGCCACTTCCCGCGCAGATTCATAAACTTTCACTCCAGAGTCCCAGTGAATTCTCATCTTGGTGAAAGGGGTCTGAAAACGGACCCCCTTTTCCTTAAGCGCTTTTTTGACTCCGCTGTAATTTTTGAGCTTTTGGACCACCTCCGTCGGGTAATCATGATCGAAGATCAGCCGTCTCCCCTCCACCTCGATTTTCTTCTGCCAGGCTGCTTTGAGGACCGATTCTTTGGTAGGAAAGAAATCTTCGCTTTTCAATTCTTTCCGTACACTATCATGGACCTCGGTGGTGCGCCGCGGCTTGGCTTTTGGGTGAGCGCTCGGTGGGGACGTTGAATCTGAAAGCTGGTTTCTGGAGGCAGGGAGAGCTTCTCCATGAGGAGTTTTGTAACATAGTCTGTCGCTGAGCTTTTTTCTTCATCCTCTTGTATACCAAATATTCGTATGTTGTTACGTCTGCTTCTTCCCTCGATGTCTGTGAGCCGCTCTCTTAGTAGTTTTTGTTGCTTCAGAGATTTAGAAAGGGCATCTTTCACTTCCATGTTCCAGGATTCGATTTGCGCGATGCGTTCTTCGGCCTCGGCAATTTCGGTTCCGTGCGTTTGAAGGGTTTTATTATTTGTCGCCAGTTGTTGGTATATTTCTTTTTTCAATTTGGTGATTTCCTTCTTGACATCTTCTGTAACTTGTTCCTTCAAAGAGATCATGTCTTGTTTCATGTCAGCTCTTAGGTCACAGATTTCTTTGCTAATGGAGTCGAGTCCACAACGCATGGTTTCAGCTAGCTGGTTAGCACCAGCACGTTCGTCTCCGTCTTCTTTGTCTTCTTCTTCTTTATCTGCATTTCTTTCCTTCATCTGGTCTTGTCTTTTCATTTTTCCTCTGGTTTCGACTCCTCCTTTCATTGATTACTTGTCTTCGTTTGTTAATAGAGGATTCTGAGGAGTCTATTTTCCTGTTTCGTCGGGAGCATCGAATTACGCAGGCGTCCCGTCCGCCATCTTGTTGAAAACCTCCCCTTTTATTTAATTAAAAATTACATACAAGATAGTGATCCTTCATTGAGTTACAGTACAATGCTTATGGTTGCAACTCAAAGTCTAAGGTACCAAAGATACATGTCATTAAAAAAAAAACTGGTTCAGTATAAAATATGTCTCTTTTCAGCCTCCTCCTGAAGAATAATTTAGATCGATGTCAGTCATGGCAGTTTGTTATTTGAGCAGTACAGCTGCGCAGCTGGCATCATCAGTGTTTTAAAAGGGTAAAATCAGTGTAAAATGTCTCTACTGTTTCTCTTTTGAACTACCTAAACTTCTTTAATTTACACTGACGGCCATATGAAACTTTGTTTGCCGTAAACTACTACTGTAATGACGTAATGTCGCAAGGCGCTGCTCCATCTGTTTCGTGCAACTTTTCCTTTCTCTTTTTCGCAGCTCTGAATATTTACACTAGCTACATTTGCTGATGTTGAGCAGATTTTTCTCCTTTTTTTTTCTTCTTCATTTCTGGTAATACTCATTTCCATCTGGTGGTAATCTCCACTTGAAAATTACAACATTACTGACGTTTTTGTATTTTTATTTTTTCTATTTCAGACTGAGGTTGTTGTGTTATCTTTATAAATTTCTGGGTTTTGAACAGTTATGTTCCAGCTTTTTCAATTATGTGTTTTGTGTGAACGTCTGTGCATGTGTGTGACTGTTATTGTGCCCCTGGCAATTATTAATTCAGTTATTTTTAGTCAAATTTACTTCATGCAGTGTTGTTTATTGCAGTTTATTTTTTCCTGTTCCCTTGATTATGGTTAAAGGTCTTCAAATTATTCATGTTAATATGAGGAGTCTATTACCAAAAATAGATCAACTAAGGGCCTGGCTTGTTTACAATAAACCCAGTGTCATTACTATATCTGAAACATGGCTTTCTTCTAATATCTCAGACAGTGTCATTAGCCTGGACAATTACACTCTGTACAGAGCAGATAGAAGTTCGTGAGGAGGTGGAGTAGCTACATATGTGTCTT
>JAUDJI010001472.1:0-10475 GCA_037389245.1 Oryzias sinensis
TTTTTTTTTTTTGTGATGAACAAGCTGTCGACACTCCACACGCACAGCAGGAGGCCCCCCCCCAGCCTGATCCAGTTTTGGTTTTGACTTGTTTTTGTGCTGCGTTTATGTAAAATGGGAAAATATATTTATGCTAAAAATTCCAAAGGAGGCTGGGGTCGCTCAGGTAAACATTTTTTAGAAAGTTCTTTTGATGAAAATGGCCGAACATGTTCTCCGGAAAACGTCTGATCGGGACGGTAGAATCGTGAAGCCGGCGCCCTGAAAGCAGCGTCTGCCTTCAGCTCTAAAGGTGCCTTTTGAGGACGGACGAGGCGTCGCGTGACCGCCGTTTCCACCCTCCTCCGTTTGCTTTCTTCCTGTCAGGTTTAGCAGCGTTAAGACCCGCCTAGCAGGAGTTTATCGGACTTAAAGTTGTACTGTAGTGTGGCAGCTCAAGTATTCTCCAGTGGAAACTTTATCAGAACGTGTACAGCAAATACGTGATGCTGTTTTCCTTCTGTCTTTCTTTCTGCTCAGTCCTGCTCTTTCTGTTCACTCGAAGTGCCTTTGGACGTCTAGAAATTGTTGTTAAGTGTCTATAATCATGTTTTCTGTGCACAACTTTTCATGCAATTTCTTTTTTTAAAGATCTTATATGTTCCTTGAAGATTTTCTTCTTTTCCTTGGGCAGGATTTGCTGGATCATGTTACATCCTTGTATTGATGTCATTTTTTTCTTAAAGATCAAGTAAAAGCTCTATTTTCCACTAAACCACTGAAGTCATGTCTTGCTTGTAAACATTTTTATTTACGGGAGACACGCGTCTCCACGGTTACATTCAATAATACACGCCAGCATAGATGGGAAAAAAAATGTTGTTTTATAAAACAAAATGTACATTTTCTCTAAAACGGCAGAAAACTGAAGAATGTTGCCTGAAAATATGAAAGTCCAGAATTTAAAACAGGACATATAGTGGCAAGAACGGTAATAAGCAAGCATCCACCTGAAATCCGAAAAACAATAAAAACATGATAAAAAAACTGTCCCTTTTTGCTTTCCTTAGAAATTAATAAATGTGTCACAATTGCAATAATGTTAGTATTTTGTAAAAAAAATAAAAAAAAAGGCTGATCAAACTGAATTTTCATTTTATGCAAATTTTTAATTTTCTATTGTATGCTTCTGAAAAGGGACTTTGAACAATAAGAAGTGATGAATTCAACCAAAAATGCTTACAAAACAAATTATAATGAGTTGGACAAATGTCTGCTTTAAAATAAATGAATAGATCCAATTAACGGTAAAAGATCCAGAAATGGAGAATCTGAATGTTTAGTTTAGAATCGAAGCTGCAACTAGAAAATATATGTACCATGTAATGTCAGCAGGGGGCGTTGTACCATCTGAGAGATTCCACTTGAACCTGAAATCTCATTTGTCTTTTGAAATTAAACAAGAGTTTAAATTCAGATCCGAAGTTGAATCTGGAGTTCTTGACCAAGGAATAAACGTTGTGATCCAACACCGGCATGAGGTTCATTCAAGAATGTTCAATATGCAATTATTACCAAAAACAGAGAAGAGCGGCTACAGAAGACAAGACGACATAAAAAGGTAACCCCCCCCCCTTTTAATGCTAAAATGTTATGGAAGTCTAAAACTAACAAAAGTGAAAAATTACAATTTTTTTCCCCTTTTTTTGCTCACAAATACTTTTTAGATGGACGGCTTTTACCTTCATTTACAATTTAGTTCCAGAAATACAATTTTAAGCTTCTTTTCAATAATTTCTGCCTTTTTCTTGCAGTGACAAATTTGTTTTTAACCAATATCCTTTGCAGTGTCTGCAGCAATCGTCCACTAGAGGCCAGTATTTCATCACTTTTAGGTCAATTTGCTTAAACTAATATTTTCACCCATTAGGACTGGAGCTGTGACGGAGAAATAACACACACTCTTTGAATGACTGTAACTCTCTGAGCGTTAATGTAATTCCAATGATTTCTGACGCTAAGAAAAGCGGATTACGTCAAGTTTTGCATATCAGAGCAAAGCTATTTCTTTCTACATCAGAATTGTCTGATTGACGCTTCAGTACTTTCTTAAAGTGTTGCATGTCAGCGTGAAGCTGCTTTTCTCCAATAAATCATTTAATTGAGTTAACTGTTGAGGAGTTACAGCAAACACTGGAGCAAAAGCTCCGGCGTTAGAGGATTAATACGGATTTGTCAACACAGCTGACTTATTACTGAAAAACGTACGCTTAAACTCGCTCATAGACCAACCATATCTGGACAAACAAATGGAAAAAGAAAAAAAGATTGTGGAGAAACTGTGAGAGTGCACGCTCTGAATGTAAATGATTAAAAAAAAAGTTCACCTCAGTTCAGGTTTTACATTCATGTGACATAAACAATATTTCCATCTCTATATTTACAAAGTTTTCACGCGGCGGCGTGCTGAAAAACTGGCAGGAAACGCTGAAAAAACTGACCATCTGAACATTTTCCCGAGAAAAACGAATCAGAAAATATTTTTCTGAATGAATCCGAGTGAAGTGAGTCCATCTGAAAACGTGTTTGTCGTCTGACTTCACAATCAGCTGCACAGGATGAAGAGCAGCAGTCTTCCTCACGCTTCACACCCTCCGATTGTAGGAGGAGTTCCACTCAAAGCCCACAGGGGGCAGCGCTGCACAGAAATGAGGGGCAGCTTTGTTTCTTCTGCCTCTTCATGGTCCCCAAAGGGAGGAGGAGTTAAAACAGCTGCGCTCCTCACTGAAAAGTCCTCCTGGGGGAAGGGGAGGGCGGGCGGCGGACCGGAGGGAGGTCATAGTGTCCGGGGATGTGGCTGTTCACCGGGAGGTCGTAGTGGCCGTGGGGGTCCTCGTGGGGGGCGTGGCCAAGCGAGCTCTGACGCTCTGAGGATGAGAGAAGATGAGAGGACGCATTCATGAATCTATCGCTTTTATTCATCAGTCGTGGTGCGTTTGAGATGCGGAACGTTCAGTATTTATTGGCTGATGTTCAATTTGTTTGGTAAGAATGAGACACAAAACCCTGTAAGGCAGCAGCCCATGAGCACAGCAGTATCATTTTAGACTCTTTCGAAGTCATTAAAGTCGACTTGAATGCTTTTAACCACACTGTTTTCAGAGAAAAACACACTTCCTGGTCCTGTTCTTTCAAAGTTCCACTCCAATCATCTTTTGATATGTTTATTATAAAGCATTCACAGTGGTCTTTAGCCAAAATGAAAACCTGTCGTTTTCTAGGACATAGTTTCTGCAGAGCGGCAGGAACGAAACAGAGACACAGAGCATTTGATGTGTGTTCAAGAACCTGTGTTTAGCGCAGTGGTTCCCAAACCTTTTCTGCAGGGCCCCCTTTTCTGAAGATTAGAATATTTTCGAGCCCCCCCACACTGACACAAACATACAAATCCTTTGTTTCTAAACTCCACCGCGTTGGACGACCTGCCTTACCGCCTGAGCTGAACTGCCGCCATATTGACGTTGGAAGTGGTCGCTTGAACGAGTGTTGCAGAAGGCGCTGTGAACGTAGCTTTTAGAAATGTACCTGAGTTTTTGGCGAGACTATTCAGCACAACGATTTCATTACAGAAATCCACAGAAAAGTCATTTTAAGTTTGAATTTCTTTATATATGTTGTCCATCTTTTGAAAAAAAATGTCATAAACACTAAAAGCATCTTTTCCTCGGAGTGTGTCTTTCAGATTTTTTTATTCAAAGGCGTGGCAGAAACTCAAGGAAAGGAGCAGTTGCGTGTTTTTGGATCTGACCTCTGCGGAGCGTGACCGTTCTGAAGGGCGGCGGGCTGATCTCGGTGTACGCCCGCTCTCGGGGCACAGCGGACTTCATCTCCATGTAGCTGCTCTCGGGGGGGCAGGAGGGAAGGCCTGGCAGGTCTTTGATGGTGGCGTAGGGATTCTCGCTGTTCAGAGAGCTGCTGCTCACCGCCATCAGGTCCTTCAGCTCTGTCGCCGGGCAGAACAGAGGACACGCAGCGTGAAAATTAAGCCAATTTTCTCATCGGTTTTATTCTCCTGCAGAAGTGTTTCTTCATGTTGAGCTTCAGGCTTGAAGATGTCAGGCTGATCACATGATGCATTTAAAACACAACTATAGAATCGGAGCAAAATTTAAACTAGAAGGAGCTGCATTTCCAAAAGAAAATGCAAGGTTGAAAGCTATATTGCTGAATGAAAATGAAACTTAAAGGGTAATAATTGGCACCAAAAAAAGTTAAATAAAGAAATGATCAAAATTGACTGTAAATAAAGTGAAAAAACACAATAACCAAAAAAGATATTTTTGTGAAAAATGCCAGAGCCGGGAATCAAACCAGCGAGCTTCTGCACCAAGGATCCCCCATGTTTTTCCAATGGAGGCAAAAATCCTGGAATAACTTGAAAAGTTCAAGGATTTAAAGGACCAAAAGTCATGACTGGAAAAAGCTGAAAGAGCTGAACATTTTAATAGTTGAGTGGTTAAATTAGGTGAAAATTTGTAGGAGTTAAGCGGCAAAAAGTAGCGCAAGATACTAGAATAAAGAAAGAGCAACAGGAAAACAATGGGTTCAATGCTTTAGTGCCTGTTTCATAAATCTTTGCAGAAGATGAGTAAAATATATTCAGTGTTTTTTTTAAATATATAGTAAATGATGCAGTTGGGGTGAGAGGAAATCCTTTTTTCGTTTAGACAGTATCCAATCCTCAAAACAGGAGAATCTGAGGTTGAAATGCATTTTTAAAAGAGTATCATGTACTGGACAAACAAAAACATTGTTGGTGCTGCTCTTCAAACGTGGGGAGAGGCCGGTGAACTACCTTTGTTGTAATATTTCCCCAGGCTGGCGCTGTAGCTGTACCTCCTGTCGATGCCAAAGGCTCCTGCAAACCGTCAGACACACATTTGTCACTTTCCTGTCATGTTTTTGGCAGTGGAGCGTGCAGAATCAAAGCCAGGTGAGGGGAGCTGCATGGTGTGTGTGCGCAGCCTCATATCTAGTGTGAAAGAGCTTCCATTTTTCCTTCCTTTTGGCTTATAAACGTCTGTGAGGCTGGGATCAGAGCAGCTGCCTACGCCCTCATCTGACTTCCTCTGCGTGCAGCAGCAGACGGACCGGCGTCTTTGCGGGGCTCGTGGTGCTTCCAGTCCGCAGGCAGAGTGGCGTTGGTCTCCACCCCGAACAGGCCCCGCCTCTCCCGCGCGGCGTTTTTGCAGAACAGCTGGTTGTTGGTGTTCTGCGCGTCAGAAAGAGTTTGAGTTTTCACAGCGAGCGGCGTCGGAGCGCAGGCGGACGAGGGGGAGGGACGGGCGCTCACCTTGATGATGCGGTCGTGGTTGTTGGGGAGGTGCGGCAGCGGGGGCCTGCTCTGGCTCAGCGTGTGGTAGCTGGGGTTGGAGTAGTAGTGGTGGTAGCTGTGAGGAACCTCTGCAGACCCCAGAACACAAACAGCACGTCGTCAGTGAAACTCAGTGATTCCTGATCACAATGATCGATCATCCTGATTGATCAGATTTGAGCTTTTCTGCGTTTGAGCAGAGTGACTCGAGTTTCCCTCCTCTAAGAAACGCTATTTTCAAGGTTTTAAGCTTTTTTTTAAAATCTTTTGAAGAATCTTTTTTTTTTTAAATTCAGATCCCTGAATCCAGTTTCCTTTGAATGAATTCTTGATTTGTTTTTCAAACAAAAACTGCTTTAAATTAGTTTTGAATGTAAAATTTGAAAGTTCTATCAATGAAAGTTTCCCTTTACTTCAGTTCATTTCGGTTTTTGTAAAAAAGGTTTCAGCAAAACTTAGAAAGTCTGGTTTCAATGAAAAGCAATCGATGTTTAGTCAAATCAAGTTTGTATTTATTGAGCGTTTTGGAACGAATAGCCTGTATGACTGGGTTTAGCAAAAGGTAGGGCGGTCCACCTCTGACCTGCCCATGTGTCTAAGTGTCCTCGGGCAAGACTCTGATGTCACATTGCTCCTGGTAGTTACAGGTTGGCACTAGTGTTCGGCTGCAGAGTCGTCATCGGCGTGTGTGTTAACACGTGAATGTGACTGTGATGGTAAAGGGCTTTGGGCCTTAAAGGAAAGTAGCATAACGCCATTGAAGTTTACGCCATTTTCCATTTTTACCAGTGTACTTAACAGAATTAGTCTATAGTAAAAGTGAAGCAGTATACTTGAAATGTATGTTCTATATAATATTTATTTATTGTCAACTTAAAATGTTTCAATTTGGCCGGTGTTGCTACAGAGGGGGTGCTGCAGAGGGGGGGTTGAGCGTACCTGGAACCGCGTACTCAGAGTTGACTGTGCGGCTGGTGGAGAAGGTGACGGTTGGTGCGTTGTTCTGCTTGTCTTTCTGTCTGCGACGGTACAGCAGCAGCAGAGCCAACAGCAGGACAACGAGAAGCACCAGCACGACGATGCCCGCGATGGCCCCCCATGAGTCGCTCTCACCAGGCGGAAGGGGAACCATGACGCTGCCCACCTGCTCCAGCGAGCCTGACACGGCGGGAGGAGAAGGCGGAGCCAGAGGTCAGACGGTTACCCTTCCCGTGAGCCTCCAGCGTTGTATAAAAGTAAGTTTGAATCACGAATGGGGACGCGACCATGTGACCTGCTGCGCTCAGACTCAGCAGCACATATGGTTCCAATCTTTGTCTCTGTTTTTGCAGGCAGCTCCTCAGGAGCAGCACTCACTGTTCTGACAGCTGACTCCCCAGTAACCTGGACGGCACACACACTCCCCCGTTTCCCTCACACACGTGTCGCTGTTGGGGCAGTGCTTGAAGCAGGAGAGGTTACAGTCGGGCCCCCAGAGGCCCTCCGGACACGGCTCGCCGCAGCGGGGGCCTGAGAGGGACAGACAGGTTACAGCATCAGACATCCTCACATCATCCCAAACTGGTTTTTAAAGCTTTTTTTTTTTACTTAAACTTTCAGATTTATTTCCCCTCAAGTTTCAGGAAATGTTAGCTTGATTTTTCCAGATGGATTTTTTTAATGGGAGTTTGTGGTTTCAGATTTATTATCCTGCATGAATGCAAAAAAACAAATAAAAAGAATTGTACATAAAATTAATTTTAAATGCAGAATATCAGAACTGCCCACCACACAAAAGTAAAACACAAATAAACACAATTAGTTTGTTAACAACACATTGATTTCATTGAAATAAACCTGAACAAGGTTACGGTGAACGCATTTAAATTAAATATTTGCTTTTATATCTAACATGTTAGGTTCATTTTTTTATTCATAAATGTGGATAAAACAATAAGAATTGATTTAATAATGAAATGTTCTTGCTGAAATTCTGCCTAAAAGCAGATGTTTGCACGCTAAATGTTAACTTCTTTATTGTAATGACACTAAAATAGCTGAGAATATTTTTACTTCCATATCTCTGGTTATAAAAAAAGTGTCTCCAACTTGAACTCATTTTTTCAGTTTCTTTCAGATTTCTCTGCTACGGAAGAGGATTAGGGCCATGGAGAAAGAAAAAAAAAAGGGCATAAAAAATTCTGACTTTATTCTCAGAATTCTGACTTTAATGTCGCTTTCATAGTTTAAAGTTTTTGAGAAAAAAAGTCAGAATTCTGAGATTAAAGTCAGAATTATTTATGCTCTTTTTTTTCTTTTTCCATGGCCCTAATCCTCTTCCGCACTCTGTTGTTTTTGTAGTTTTCCTCACGTTTTTGCCTTTTAAAGAAGGAAGAAAAAAATCCATAATGAGAAATTCATTCTTCAATATTATTTTGTAGATAATCTAAACAGAAGAAACAGAAATTTCAGGTTAAAATAGGAAAACGTAACTTTAAAACATTGCGGTGTACATCAGAATGTTTAGACTCAAATGGCAGTTTTTGTCAAAAATGTGTTGTGAATTATAGTCCACTTGTATTTTTGAAGGTTTTATTGCTTTTTTTATTGGAAAGATTCTTAAGTTGTTCCTAAAAATATGAAGGTATTTCCATATAAAACCAATGATCTGATCATTTCTGTGTGATTAATTTCCTGTTGTTGTGTGTGACGAGTCAACAGAGGATAAAAAGAGGGAGGCTGGTTACAACCTGCTGCTCTTTCTCCTCCTGGACTTGATCTGTGAAAGCCAAGCCAAGCTGGCTGCGGTATGTGCCGGACGCCGCCGCCGCCGCCGCTTACCCCTCCAGCCTGGCAGACAGTGACACTCCCCGCTGGCGGGCTGGCAGCCGCTCGCTTGAACGCAGTCGCACCTCTTCTGGCAGCCCGGTCCGAATGCGCCCATCTGTGGAGCCAATGCGAGCCAAGCGGACAAAAGCCGTCAGGAGGAATCTCTGCAGCTCGGACAAAATACTAGGCTGCTTAAATCTGGACGGCCCTGTAATCTGGCTTGAGACCAAAAACGGAACTGCCAACACTTGGATGAGGTAAGAGACTGGACAATAACATCATCTGACCTCCTGCTTGACCCACAATAATTCACGAATTTTCATATTTAAAGACTGTTGAAACTTCAGTCTTAGGTCTACAATCACAACCAAAGTTTTGTTGACCTTTGACCGCAAGGAGAGGCCGCCATCTTGAACTAAAAATAAAATCCCCTTTAGTAGCAGCTATAAAATTCAAATTCCTCCTTAAGGATTTTGATCCATCGCCTCGAGGGGTCACTGGAAATCTACTTGGGGAAAAAATATTGGTTTTAAAGTGTGGATGCTATGCTTTGAACAACTTCGTCAAATAAAAAAGCCTTTTAAACGCTGATTCTATTGATACCAATAGTTTGCGTCGAAAAAAATCCGAAGCATATGAATAATAGACATGTTTCGAAGGAATCAGAGATTTGGATCTGCCGCTAGAGCGCAGGCTGGAAGTGAACCCGATATGACCTGTGACGTAACGAAAGGGAGTTGCCTTTCGCAGTTCCGCTTCGGACAGCATGTAAACAAAACAGGTAGTCTTCGTTTCTCTCGTGTTTAAATCTGTTAATCATCAACATGCCAAGTCGTTGTGTGGCAGCTGGATGTAGCAATACATATAGTGAAAGTGTATCTGTGTATAAATTCCCAAAACAACAAACGCTGCTGAAAAGGGGAAAGTTCAAGAAGGTGGACGGCGAAGGATTTTTCCCTCCAGATCTGCAGGACAGAAGTCTGCGTTTTCGAAGGGACAAAAACCGGGACACAAACGAAGAATTTTGAACGGAGAGTTGGGAGGAGGATCTTGGCTTCTGAGTCGAGGAAAGGCGGGGGAGCTGGAAGCGAGCGAGCCGTTTTCTGGGTCGGAGAGGACGGCGCTGGAGTCGGTCGGGAGCGGAGGCTGCTAAGCTAGTGTGCATCACGATGGAAGTGATGCACACCAGGCGAAGTAGTCGTGTTTTCTGTTGTCCTTGGATCCAACTGGAGTATTTCAACGCACTCAATGTTTTGCAAGAGAAGCAACAGGCCTGCAACGTTTTTTTTTCTTTTGCTTTTGAGGTGCCGGTACCGTGAGTAAACTACACTGTGTGTGTGTGTGTGAGCGCGCGCGCGCACGAGAAAAGGTTTCAAACTGGTTCAAACAGGTAAAACTGTTAATGTTCCACAGTTGTTAATGGTATACAGTGACTTTGTTAACTAAAGAGTAGTAATATCTGGGAAACTTTTATTTTGTGACATTTATTTTGTAAATTGGGTTGAAAACCAGTGTTTACCTTTGTTTAGATTAGGCCAAAAGGGGACATTTTGAGTATATTTTAGGGTAAGTGGAGTAATTTAATTTTATACATTTTTTAGACTTACTGGAGTCTAGCCGAATCTTCATGCTGGCTATCGTCATCGGCATCACTAGACCTACTACTTTCTGCTATACTATATCCTCCTCACTTTCGCAAAAGGGTTCGAATCGATACGGTTGCAAAAGTGACTCATCATCATGATAATCTCCGCAACTTTCCTCTTCATCTTTCTGTTCATCTGATGATAAATCGCTAATAGAGACGGTAGCATCACTCTGTGCTTCGCTATCGGTGCTAGCCATGTTGTCTGCCTTTCGTTACGTCAGAAACATGGCGGTGCGAAGTCGGCGGAATGCGTGAAGCCGGCGGCCGTCCTCGTTGTTTATATCGCGTTTTTCGCTATTTATTCTTTTTCGAAAAATATTAAATACAATCGCAACATGAAATAGAGACTATTTACTATATTTTGGCTTATTAAAATAGGCCATGTCACCCACACTTTAAAGGTTGTAGATTTTGAACGTGAGAGCGTGACGAGCTTGCAAATATTGTGAAAAATTAATAAATTACACATTGGCTCAAAGCAGAATGAAAACAAATATAACATACAATGTGACTATAATGGGTGTGGTTAATAAAAAAAAAACACCGTTGCCATGGAAATCCAAAAATTTAATTTTTGCAAATTCTTCTAAAAGTTACAAAGACCTGATCGTCACCCCCTAGGAGACCAAAAAAATAGCATGGTGGCTATGGAGATAAAAAGTATCT
>JAUDJI010001473.1:0-10473 GCA_037389245.1 Oryzias sinensis
TTTAATTAATTTGGGCTAGTTTGGTTCGACTCATGGAGGAATGTGAATGTTTAAAAACCACAGACAAGACTTGAGTTGCTAATGTGAATGTATTTACAATATACAGTGAATACAAAAATCACAATATATACAACAAAGGAATTTTTTTTAGTCCAGAGGATGTTTTCTGTTGTTTTGTCTTTATAGTTCTTAAGGCGTCCGTTAGGCCTTATGACAGAGTTTTATAGTTCTCTTTTGGGAAAATGAAAAGAAAGAAACACTCCAGCTGATTTGTTGGATGAGAAGGGGGTTAGTTCCTACCGCACTGGCAGTGAAGAGGGCAGAATCCAAGTCAGGATCGGGGCTCCTTTTTAGCTCGCCATCTGCAGAGGATTTATCCTCTTTTTTCCTTCTAGGAGTGGTAAAACTCCCCGATAAACAATTCTGTCCAGTGCTCAGGTTGAGCATCCAGTAAATTGGTCTGCAAGACGACCAGTCTTGCGACCTGGCCTGTTAAAACAGGGTCAATAAATAAATAATAATTTCCTTTGATCAAAAGAAAGCATATTCCCACAACCTCCTTAATTAACATAATAAACAAATGCATATGCAATTCATAATCAGGAGGAAACTGCAAAAAATATCTTAAGTGCATAATCGATAGTTGTACAACATTTCAAAATTCTATTTCAATGTAGATCATCAATTTCATTTCAACGAGTACTCACAATTTATATTTTAACATTATTTATCAAGCAGAAAAATAGTTCATTTTAACCACATCCAATTATAAAAAAACAATTCATTTAAGCTGGCGCCCGCGCCAGCTGTCTCAATCATGGCTGCACTCACCAGTTCACTTTTTGCTCAACTGTGCAGATTTAAATCCCGGCTTCAGATGATGAACGCCGATCTGCAGCAGCGGTACACAGCCCAGCTCCCTCGTACTTGCAACCTGTCAGTGCTTTGACAGGTCTCCCAAGAACGAAAGCCACGTCACTACTGAACTTATAGTCTCGCGGTATTTGCACAGCGCAAGGGAACCGGCAAATTTAAAGTGACAGTGCAGAATTTTACTAGGAGCGACAGCGCAGTATGATTTAAAGTGATAGCGCAGAATTTCATCGGGGTTACACCTGACTAACATGAACTGAAGTGGCGTCCCATTCCTAACCCATAGAGTTCAGTACAATGTGGCTCCACCTTTTGCAGCTATTACAGCTTCAACTCTTCTGGGAAGGCTGTCCTCAAGGTTGAGGAGTGTTTCTATGAATTTCTGACCATTCTTCCAAAAGGTCATTGGTGAGGTCACACACTGATGTTGGTGGAGAATGCTTGGCTCTCAGTCTCTGCTCTAATTCTTCCCAAAGGTGTTCTATGGGGTTCAGGTCAGCCAGTCCAGTTCATCCACGCAAGACTCCAGAGAAGGCGTCTCCACTGCTCTAGAGTCCAGTGGCGGCGTGTTTTCCACCGCTGCATCAACGCTTTGCATTCACTTGTTGATGTGAGGATGGATGCAGCTGCTCGGCCGTGGAAACCATTCCATGAAGCTCTCTGCGTGTTGGACTTGGTCTAACCTGAAGGTCACATGATGTTTGGAGCTCTGTAGCAACTGACTGCAGAAAGTTGGTGACCTCTTCCAGCTTCAGCATCCATGACCCCTCTCCATCAGGTTACGTGGGCGACCACTTGGTGGCTGAGCTGCTGTTGTTCCCAAACTCTTCCATGTTGTCCTGATAGAGCTGACAGCTGACAGAGGACATTCCTCCACTGGATTTGTTGTACAAGTGCCGTCCTATGACAGTTCCACGCTGGAATTCACTGAACTCCTGAGAACGACACATTCTTTCACAAATAATTAGGAGTGTCACTCTGGGTCTTAAAACCAGGAGCCTGTGCTTCGTCCTTCATCAGTTAAGAGCGAGAGGTTCATCCAGAAGACGCTGTTTTTCATTCATCATTCATTCATCCGGATGATAACTTTTATCTTCCTCAGCGTATCAGGATATTTTCTGGTCTCTTCTGAGTCCGCTGAGTCCGCAGCCATTCAGGAACGGGTGGAACCAGCTGTTGGTCGCTGGTTAAAGAAGCCAACGGGCCGGCGTACTCTTCATCTTCGTTCCCCCTCCTCAGAAATCCCTGCAGCACCTCCACCAGATGCAAAAGTCTCATACAAGTGTCTTGAGTTGTCACACTGTTCCCAAACTCTTCCATGTTGTTCTGATAGAGCCGAAAGCTGACTATGGAAGAGTTAGGAGAGAGGACATTCCTCCACTGGATTTGTTGCACAGGTGGCTTCCAAGGACAGTTCCACGGTGGATTTCACTGAACTCCTGAGAACGACACATATTTTCATAAACCTTTGTTAAAGCAGTCTGCAGGTCTGACTGATGATTTTATACACATGTAGCCCGATTCTGATTATTTGGATGGATGAAATAACTTTTGGTAATATAGTGTATATAGAGAAATTAAAAATTAGAATTGCATTTTTGTTTATTTTAATTATTTAAATCGTGGTGAATCAGGAACAGACGGAAAAACTTTTGAAAAACTTTGTAGTTGTTACACACAAACCACAATCTGCAGGCCACAGTCTCTCTGCTCTGCTCCATTCTGATCATCCTCTGTTAGACAAATAGATCCATAAACGTCTTTGTTTTCCTCGTCTGAGCTGGAATCTGTATCTAAACTGTACGACTGGATAGCCACAGTATTACTCGCCATCTTTGTTGCACTACTAGCAAAAAAGGGGGTGTGAGGAGCTGTAAGCTAGCAGGAGAGCGTGTAAACATATAGTTGATGGGATATCAGGCTCACTCGTTCCAATGGTCCTGCCCAAACCTCAGAGTTGAATTTATTATGAACTCCTGTCTCTCTGCAGAAACTGTGTCCTAGAAACAGGTAGACACAAGTATTTTGATTTTAGCTAAAAAATAGCATAATCCTAATTAAAAGACCACTGGGAACACTTTGAAAATAGATGTAAAGGTGATCGGAGTGAAACTGGAAGGAGTCTCAGATCCTCTTTGCCTTAAAAAAAACCTTCATATCAAAGGTTAAAAAAAATCTATTTAGAGTTTTAATTTCACTAAATTTAAAAAACAAACAAAAATGAGATTAGCACAAAATGCATAGCCTTTTGGGGTCAAGTTGATTGGATTTTTACACTTGAAACTCCTCCTACAATGTATTCTAAGCTGTTTCTATCTTTTTTTTTTCATGGCTGTTTCTATCTTTGTTTCACTCTGCCTGCACGAGATGGAAAAATCATGAAAGCCACAATTTTTAAACCTGTCGTTCTTTTTCATTTGGTGAAAAACGGCCGATTTCAAAGATCAGCATCATCGAAAAATGTCATTTCATAAGGTAATAAAGGCTTTATCAAGCAGCAGGACGTCCATCCCTTTTCATCATTTTTTTTGCGGTTATCAGCCGGACTCAGCTTAACTCGGAGACCTTTACCCATTTCAGACGTTCTGCATTTTGTTCTGAGCAGCTGCATCATGGGAGGAATGCCAGACTGCTGAAAGCCTTTGGGTTGTCGCTTCCACTGAAGGAATTCTCATTCTACAACAAACATAAACCTAAATTACAGTTCAGATTTAAAACACAGTTCAGTGTTTATTACTGTATTTTCTGACTTCTGGGGGGTGGGGGTGGTTTTCTTTTAACCTAAACTCAGGAGATTTTACAAGAGTTCAACTGTGTCCATTATTAGTCTCTTTTTTGATTGGTCCCGCCCACTCTAACAATTTCTGCATTTGTTTGGGTTGGATGGAGAAAACCAACATTCCCGTCCCACTAACGTTACAATTGTCAGAGCAGTACACTAGAATGAAACGGTGAGTCTTCAAAGTAGATCTGTGAACAGACAGTTCACATAGAACAGGATCCTTGATGTTACCGTGGAAACATTTGACTTCCTCTGTGCCTTTGACCCCAGGACTGTGTTATCTTACAGTCTCCGCTTTTATCGACCTCCTTTCAGTTGTTTTATAGAAAGAACTCGCAGCTTTTCTAAAATGACTAGATGGAGCTGCCCTGTAGCTGCAGAGGCTGTAAGAAAACCAGGTTGAAGCGTTTCAGCCACAGTCTTTCTGAGCGGGGAGAGCTGGCCATCTGGGCTAACTGAGAAACCAGCCAGGAATGGTGGTGGGGGCAGCAGTGATCAGGGAGGGGACCAAGAACCCTGCTTACCCCCCCTCCCTAAAAAGGCCCAGAGCCAACGAAGCAGCTCTTCATCTGTCAGGTTTTCATGCCCATGCAGCTGTCCAGAAGCTTTTCTCAGGAAAGAAAGGTGGAAGATGGCAATCCATCTGAGAGAATTGATGTTTGATGACAGACGTCAGTCTTGTAACGAGGCATGGTGGTGGCTGTATCATGTTAGGCTGATTTTCACATTTAGATTGGGTAAAGTTATTGTATTGAGATCCTTTGAGGAAGTTGATCCACACAATTCTCCTGTTTGATCAAAAACTTTACAGTATTTTAGGTCAAAGCAAATTAGACATCCACAAATAAAACTAGATTTGATTATTTTGGATTCAATTATATTAGATTAGACACAATGTGTGGTGGTGGTGTGGTTAGCCTTCTTGCCTCACAGCGTGTGATGGCCCTGGTTCAAATTCCAGCTGAGTCCTTCCTGTTCTCCTCGTTCATGTGTGGATGTCTTTGTCTTCCTCCACAGTTCAAAAGCACATTTATTAGGTTCATTGGTTACTTTAAATCTCCCCTTAAGGCCATGTCACATAGCCGCTACGTCCAATCTGCGCATTGTCCACATGCAAACGTTTGGTCTTTCGTGACACGTGCGTGACATACGAGATTCAAAAGTGTTTCTCGCGTTTATGATTCTTTGCTATGTGCAGTGTTTGTCGTGTCTCAACTTAGGAGTCTGAACATGAATTCAGTTTTGAGCTGTTTAAAGACTTTGGTTGCTTGCAGTTCATGTGCAAGTCTCATGCGGGGCAGTGTCTGGCGCCTTGCAGAAGGCGGGTTTGTAGCTTAGTGACATTTTCACAAATGTTTTACAAAGGAACCATGTCAGAACCGTGGAACAAGTACAAAGAAACCACACTAAAGCCGACGCAAATCTGTACTTCATTGATTTTTCCTCCCTTCGATATTCAGAGCGCTGAGCAGAAATCACATTGCATCAGCACCATGGTCAGCACCCGCCGTGGGACCTCTCAATGCTTTGTTTTAAACAGTCAGATTCTCCTGATCTGTACCAGTTCTAAGTCAGTTCTAAGACAAACACCTAAGAGTCCCGCCGAGACAGGAGATTGTGCAAAGTAGTACTTAAAGCAAAAGGTGGCTACTATGAAGAACTACAATGACATATTTTCAGCTGTTTCACACTTTTTTTGTTATGTATATAATTCCACATGTGTTAATTCATAGTTTTGATGCCTTCAGTGTGACTCTCCAATTTTCATAGTCATGAAAACTCTTTGAATGAGAAGGTGTGTCCAATCTTCTGGTCTGTACTGTCTCTTATAGCTCATATTTTGCAGCACTAGAGAATGCAGTTAACCACTTTTACATTTTTTTAAACTTTTTTTCCCTCTGTATTGACTACTTCCGTTTAGTGGACGCACACCCCACTTCCTCGTCTGCTTTTCATTTGCCTGCGCATTTGCAGAAGCAAGTGTCGGAGCAAGCTGTCCTTTGTATTAAAAATAAAAGCTAGAGGCAGTCCCGTCACTTGAAAAGTATAAATGCCACTCAGAAGTCAATAACACTTCTTGCAAACAGTCAGAATCAAAACCAGCCAACAATAGTGTGAACTAGACCGCAGGATTCTGGATGCGACAAACAGTTGATCCTTGGTGCAGTACTTAATTATGACAGCTGGCTACACAACAACACCCACAAGAGCAAAACACCAACACAAATGGTGGTTAACAAATGAGCTAGAGAGGGGAAACAATTGAGGCAGGCGTCAGTGACACATTCACACAAATGAGCAAATGGGCCCAAACAAAGTGTCAGCGCGAGGCCCCAAAACGAAGTGCTGACACAAAAATGCTCCCAAACCCCAGGGCAGAAGACAAGGGCAATACAGGCTGCATATAGACAGACCTCCAAATAATTACTGTCAACACAGGGCTGCCACTAGTCAAGTGGGATAAATCCCGGACGAGCCTCCAAATATGTTATGGCCCGACAGGCAAACTTGTCTCAGTCCAGAGGCAATGATCACAAAGGGGTCATAACACAGGAAAACTGGACACCCAAAGCGGAGGAAGACAGTTTATTGAAGAAGAAGAAAAAGAACCTGTGTCCTGTAAAGCAAAAAGAAATTACTGTGCTGGTGTCAACAAAAAGATGAATCGAAAGGATTGGAGCCTTGGCCAAACATAAAATAAGTCATGGAGACAGCTGGCCCAACCACGTCGACCGTCAGAGTCAGCAGCTCCCCGCTAAGGCTGCTTAAGAAAGTCTAACTATCAAAAAGAAACAAAGCCCGTAAATAAGGACCATCAAGATCCAACAACTAAAATAACAAAACCCAGCAGTATACATCTGCTGAAGACAAAGAGGGGGGAAAAAAAGAAACAAACCACGGCGAACGCTCCAACTTAATACCCAACTGCTCCTCAGCCTCCTGCTCTGCTCTCTGCCTGCCTGGTTGAGGCCTCCTCTGACTTAAATACCTGGCAGGTGCTGATTAAGATCATTTGCCACACAGGCCAGGTGAGCAGAATGACACGGGACGCGGCACAGCAGCAGCAAGACAGAACACCCTCGGCAGGCGCTGACCATGGTGCTGATGCGATGGGATTTCTGCTCAGAGCTCTGAATGTCAAAATAAAGAAATCCAATGCAGCGCAGGTTTACGTTTTCTTTACGTGGTTTATTTGTACTTCTTCCGTGGTTTTAACGTACTTCATTCGTGATACATCAGTCAAAATTTCACCTAAAGAACCACAACTTTTCTCACTTTTTTCCACGTATGACCAGCTTTCATCCAAGGACAATACGTAAATTGTACGTAGCAGCAGTCTGACAGAGCTTTTAGGTGTGTGTGGGGTTTTCTGATGACGTATCATGGGTGTATCCCACCTCCACCTTTCAGTAGCTGGATAGGCTCCAGCATCCCAGTGAGCCCTGAATGGGAATACGGCGGGTTTAGAAAATTGATGGATGAATGGATAGTTCAGACTAATCCAGATCAAATGAGACATTTTAGATTAGTGTTAAAGAAGTTTGACTTGATCGTGACAAGGAGCAGACATTAAACATTTTGAAAAAACGTTTTCTTGAAGCAACTATAAGTGTTGACTCTATGACTCTCTATAGTACTTTTTTTTAGTGTACTATTATTTATCCCACAATGGGGAAATTGTTGTTTGCATTTTGACCCATCCCCTGGGGGGAGCAGTGGGCTGCAGGCTGGCCACGCTTGGGGGGGTGACAGCGGGGATTGATCCACCAACCCTCAGGTTGTTGGATGACATGCTCTACCGTCTGAGCTAAACTGCCACCCAATGTTTGAAATGTTTGAAAGAAAACCAAAAATGTTTGAAAATGTGTGAACATGATTCAAAAAAGTCACAAGTCACATGATACCAAATCAATCGCGTCTGTCCTGCACTACTTTCCGAACTGACCCATTGCATATTTTCTGCATGATAGTTTCACCAGTATGTATGATCAATGGTCTCTTTTTGGACTTATGTCACATACATGGCATTCCGAACATCATCTGTGTCTTCCATGCCTACAGATAGACAGACACCGCTCCGCTCCATGCAGCGATCGGGCTAAAAACATTTGGCGGTAGCTCCTCCCACACGCGTCTGGAGCGACAAGTTCAGGAACACATACGCCAAGAAGAAATTCACAGCACGTCCAAATGATGGCGGCCGATGCAAGTTTGACGCGCAAATCATGTTTGGTGTGAGTGCAGCATAAGATGCACAGTAGTTTTTTTTTCTAGAGCCTCGAAGTGCAAAAATTACGCTGGTTTTGTGTTTGTCGAAGCCATCAAAATGTCAACTCTGTGCTGAGTTGTCAATGCTTAAAAATGCGGGAACATGATTTGAAACGTGGTGTATCACACGAGTCACATGATCACACGTCAATAAAGTTTGGTTTCAGCTTTGCTGTGCTTTAGACATTTCAAGGGTTTGGACTAATTGAGAAGTTTTGGAGCAGAACTCTTTGCAGAAAAAGATCTGCCTTATGGAACATTAACATTATCTCATCAAATATGGCCTGTTAGGTTAAGTTAACGCACTCTGCTGTCCAGACAATGGCTTTCTAAACTCTTTTGTGGAGCAGAAGCTCCAATAAGCACAATAATGTACTTATGTGACAGGATTTAGAACTTATGCTGAAATTTACATTAAAGGTAAAATACGGGAACAGTTCTGTTTAATGATTGAGATCAAATTTAAACAAAATCCTTTTAATTCTCACCAATTTAAGGTACAGCACTCTTAGATACCAGTCCCTCATTTTGGGTTTTTGGTATAGTCGCCAGCAGTCATTTAAGTCATTTTAGTCATTTTTTTTAGTTTATGATACTTGGTGATTTTGTGTTAATGTTTCTATACTTTTATGAATGTTTTACATGTTTTGTGTTTATGTGGCAAACGGACCTTGAGTCTGTAATAATAAAGCTTCTTCGTATTACTGATGAGAAAACAAACGGCATTCATTTATGACTCAAATGACTTTATTTTTAGGTTAATTTCACCTCTGATAGAATAAAAGGTCAACTCCAATTTTATTTAGATAAGACTGCATATTTTTTTAAATCATTTTAAGAAAAAAATGAACCATTTAGAATTCAGAAAATGAGATTTAAATTTGTTCAGCGAAAATCGTTATTTCTTTTGGTTTTTCGTTTTCTGATGGTCAGTTTTAGTCAGTTGTGCTCCTCAAATGAATGTAATGTAACACGAACAGTTGTCCTGAAGTGGTCGTCCTTTCTTCCATCTGTTCTTCTGTCCCTGCACTGATCCCTTATCCATTTGCAAGGAAATGTTCCACATACAACTTTACTCATGTAGCACGCCGCCAACCTACTATTAGTGCTCAAGTGACTGAAATGTAACCAACAGATTCCTGTTTTTTCAGAATAAAAGATCCTTCAAATGTTCTCATTTTTTCCTCCCCTAACCAAACTTTACAGTTCTAGTGATCAAAGGTGTAGCTGAGAGAATCCATCCATCAATCCATCCACGCATCCATCCATCCATCCATCCATCCATCCATCCATCCATCCATCCATCCATCCATCCATCCATCCATCCATCCGTCCGTCCCTCTGTCCGTCCATCTTCTTCCACTCATCCAGGAGCGGGCAGCTATCTAAAAAAGATGTCCAGACTTCCAGACAAACCTTAACCCCCAGACAATCCTGGGTCAGCCGAGAGACCTAGTCTCTCCAGCGTGTCCTGGGTCTTTGGGTCTTCCCTGGGGCCTCCGCCCAGAATCCGGTTATTTTTCAAAATAAATGATCTTTTAAAATAAAAAGCTTGTCATAACTTAAAAAAAAAACAACAACAAAAAACAGGCATAATTAATTATTTCTTCTGCGGCCCGGTGCCAATTGATCCATGGACCGGTACCAGTCTGCGGCCCGGTGGTAGGAGACCACTGCCATACAACAACAAAATGGACAGCGTCTTCTTGGAAACAATGCTACACACTCTGGTAGTTCTGAAGAATAGGCTGGAGGTGTGGTTCTCTCCCCTTTACCTGCACAACCACAAAGATGTGTGTAAATTCTTTGTGGACAGGTTCCGCTTTCTGGACGACAATAGAAGGATTTAAAGTTTAACATTTAAAATATGTTTGCATTTAACCTCAGAGCGAGGCGTTCACCAAAGCATCAAGATAAGTCTCTGAAGAAGAAAGCATTTAAAGGTCCCTCTGGTTTCTGTCTCACTATGACCGCTTGATCATGTGACATTTTAGGTTCATGCAGCATCTGTCAGTCAGCCTCACATGCGACGGCCCCCTCTTAAAGGAATTTATTTCCTGAAGTTGGAGACTTTCCTGGGGGTCCTTCAGGCATGTGGGGAGCTGCAGTTCACACCTCCAGATCTGAGGCATCAGAACAGATTTGCTCTTCTCTGCTGATGAGTGTTTTGATTCAACAATCAGGAGAGCTGCGTCTCCTCGTTCTTGCTGCAGCGTCTGACAGACGTTGTGGTGCAAACACAGTTTTTGAAATGCAAACCGCTGAATGCATCCGTTGCTAAATGTGGGAGGAAAAACATGTGGCGTCTCTGATTCATTCTGTTTCATCAGAAAACCAAATCCATCTAGTGAGGGTTTGCCTGCAGTTTCTGCTTTCATGAACACAACATTCTACAGGAGTCTGCAGTTTCAGCCCCGGGGGGTCAAAGTGCTCCAGTGGAGACAAGAATTATTGCATCTGCTAAATTTTTATTCCATCTCTGATCTTCAGTCACTTGTTTGCTGGAGCTCCTCCTCCTCCTCACCGTCATGGGAAACCAGCCAGTTCCT
>JAUDJI010001474.1:0-10465 GCA_037389245.1 Oryzias sinensis
AGGCCTTGAGTCCTCTCTTCCTCGCCTCCTCCACTCTCGGCCAAAGACGCTGACGAGTCTCCCTGTCTTTTTGCAAAAGTCTTCTTTGAAGCGAACATTTAGATCTTTGCAGATTTTTGCATTTTATGACATTCTCCAGACTTGGTCTCGAACAACTCTCATTCCAAACTGGATGATAATTTGTCTTGGTTGGTTATTTTTCCTTTCTGTCCCAGCAAATGCACTGTGTCCACTGAGTGTCGTAGTTGACCGACATCACTTTGGAAAGGATCTTGAGAGTTTCATCTCGTGTGATTTCCCCTTCTTTCTCAGGAAGGCCAATAAGTCGCAAAGACCATCTTCTTTTATATCTTGCATGTTCCAGACACATTTCACGGAGAGAAGCATTTTCTTTTTGCATAGACACCATCTGCAGTTTGAGGCGGTTCACATCTTCCAAAACACTTTTAACAGCAGCTGTATTTGCATCAACAGATTCTTTAACTTGTGATCTGTTGCAGTTGAAACTCATATCCTTTCAGATATTCGCTTTGAGTGTCAAACATAATTGTCAGGGTTTGAATTGCGTTAAAGAGGACACTGTTGGATATTTCCTCCTTGCGTTCTTGTGGAGCATTCTTTTTAATCTTTTTAGGGTTTGGGCTTTGTACCGGTGTGTGGTATCTGTTGACTCTCGTTTGATCTTGTGAGATGTCTTCCTTTTCCTCCATCCATTCAACTTCTCCCTCGCTACACGTCTGTCCTGAAGCCACTAGATGGTACTCATGGTCTTTGCTAGTGTTAGCCATTTCTTCACGTCGAAGTTTGAAAAATATAACGTAAACAGTGGTAAACAAACCTCTTTCAAGCTGAATCGGTTTGAGAGTTCTTTGCTGGTATTTTCTTTAGCTTTGGTTGAACTTCTCATATAGAAAGAGTTATTATTTCAGGAAAAGCGTCGGAGCCCCGAAAAAAGTCACCGCTTATTCCGCCATCTTGGTAACACCCCTTTTTTGTTCAATCGTTGCTAAGCTTAGTAAGAGTCTGCTGCAGAGCCCTGCGCGGGACTATTTTCTTCATCCCGCTCCCGCCCGCTGAATTTTTGACCAATCCCGCCCACTCCCGCAACGTATGCGTGGCACTCCCGCCCACTCCCGCAATATGTATGTCCACTCCCGCCCGCACCCGCAAAACTCATAGAATTTAGTCCCGCACAGCAATAGAGATGCATTGATTTTGTATCGTCTCCGGTCCCGCAGGAAAAAAAACACGTATTTGTCTTGAAATTATTAAAGAGATTCATGTCCCTCCTCCAGCCTCATCCTTTCATACATTCCTCTTTTGTGCAACTTAATTATTAAATATATTTTCATAAATCTTGTTCAAAAAGTGTGCGTGTGTGCGCGCGCAGACAGACAGCCTGAAGCGCGCTCTTAGTAAGAGGCGGGGCGGGGCGTTGCACACCCCCAACAACAGGTCAGATGACAGAGGCCATTGGGCGTCTCTACCTGGTGCCTTCACGGAGCTTCAGTACATAAGACTCCAACAGCCGCACAGCCTAACGTAATCCGCTTATATATATTCATGAGATATTCATGCAAGCACTAATCCCCCGGAGGGGGGGGGGGGGGTTGCCGCCCGCCCGCTCCCGCCCGCATCACAATTCAAACCGCCCAATCCCGCGAGATTTGGGTCAGGTCCCGCGGGACCCGGCGGGACCCGATCCCAACGCAGCCCTCTAGTCTGCTGCTCGTTATAGTTATCCACTGTGTCTGTCCCACAAGTCCGAAGCCGCATGTACACCCGCTCTGGAGCTGGGAGGGCGAAATCGCCCGAGCTGAAGAAAAGCATGAAGAGGAAGCAAACAGACGAAGCACGTCTCCCTGGTAAGCTACAAACAAATATGTCAAGTCCTTCTCTGAAGACCTAAAATAGCTGAATCGAATTATATTTTGTCAAATAACTCCAAATGGGTCAGTCCATTAATATTTATTTTGTTTATGACGGTTATGCTGCTTTCAGACAGACGTATTTTCACATTGGAGCGTTTAAACCAGTGGCAATTTCTTTAAGACTGCAAGGGAAGCTCGGCCTCCAATATAATGTCACAAAATTAATGGTAAAATATGTACTATTTTATTAACATTTCACTAACCCTCCCATCGCGGATTTCTCAAGTTCAGTCGAAATAAAAACTGCTGCAACCTATGTCTTTGATATTTGCTCGGCGAAATTGCTTGATTTTCATCATACATTGAACACAATTATACACCTCATTCCTTGTTTCACTTTTACAGAGTTTAATTATTATTTAAGATCGTTCCAATCACATTTCAGCTGCCCAGAGACATTCACTATCCGTTCTAAAGGTCCTATGATGTCAGTCTTTTACTTCTTTCAACCAATCAGATTTTGAGATGGTGTCGGCACGCACTTCTAGCAGGCTAAGACAACGTCACGGTGTTCGGACCTTTTGATTGGACATAAGTTTCAGGAAGTCACATGCAGCCTTGTCCAGTTTGACACAGAGCTGCGGAGCACTTTCTGATCTGTCCTAGTTAAAAACTAGCTGACTGTAATGTACGCCATGGAGGATTTTTTAGGAAAATCTCCCACTTATCTTGACTTCCTTCATCTGAAAAATCTGAGTGAGATCGTGAAGCAGTCATATAGATTTGTGTGTTTGGCGCTGACCATCCCTTAAAAATTGTACCATAAGAATGTTACTTAATATTTGCAAAACATAAAATGTATTCTCCAAAATGTTCTTTTAATGTTGTCTACCAATCCCAAATAGTCTTTTAAATGATAAACTTTTTTTTTTCCCCCTAACAGATCTGGCTGAAGTGTCACCTACTGCCTAGCTTGTTACAAAACAACAGCAACAAGCCATCAAAACGCTGACAGAAAAAATTCAGAGGCAGGAGGAGCTCATCAAAGAGCTGTCAGCAGAAAAAGATTTTCTGAAAGAACAGCTAGGTATGTGCAAGCAACACCACATACTACAAGTAGTGTTGTTGCCTTTCCTTAATAAAAGTAGTAGCTTAAAAATTACACTGTGCTTTTGGGTTGCAACAATTATATTTTTGTTCTGCAGCAAAACATCCTCCACAAGCCTCCACAAATGACATAATGCTGCATGGGGAAACAACAAAAAACTTCCCAAGTTCAGTTAAGTTCATCTGCAAGTACATCAAGCAGTTCTTCAGACTCGAGTGACTCTTCATGCAGCGATTCTTCATCTGACTCTTCTTCTGAGTCTTCATCTTCAGAAGAAGAAGAAGAAGAAGAGTTTTTGAGTTTTAAAACGTCAGTTTATTCAAGGATCACAGACAAGAAAAAACAACAATCACTCACATAAAAAAGGAGCAAAACAAAGGTCACCATTTGACACACGACATAGAACATCAGCAAAGCACCAGATTTTTTCAAAACAGGACAAACGGTTCGACAGTCTAAAAAAAGAAAAATTCTAATTTTAGCCTGGAACGGACATTGCAGCGCCAGACACGAACTGCATCAGCCAGAGGTTTGCCCGCTATTTTGCGCTTCCTGCTGACGTGAATCGCAAGTTTTGCTTCACCAACAATAAAATTAAGCAGTTGCCACTTTTCCTTGTCTTTTTTCTTGTACCCGGACCCATAAATAAAACAACGAACGGAAAACATCACATTAAAAAGAGCAAATACAGACGTTAAAAGAGTAAAGAGACCTGAAAGCCTCTTACACTCACTAAAAACATGAAAAATGGTTTCCCTCACACCACAAAATGGGCAGCAGTCAGAAACAGTGGGGTTGAGAACAGAGGTAAAAGAGTTCGAAGCAATAGCACCATGTAAGATCCTCCATTGGAGGTCTCCAGTTCTCTTCCGTATGGGAGCCTTGTAAAGGACTCTCCAATGTGGTCCGTCCTCACCTCCACTCAGTTTGCCAGTCCACGCACTAGGAAGGCGGTTCTGCAACTTAGTTTTGTTCAAGACCTTCACACAGTTAACATACAATGTCCTTCTGTCCGCGCAGTGAAGAGTCAAGTTGTTGGGATTGCAGGGACGAAGCAGCTGTCCTGTAAGTCCACCCAGATCAGGGCTCAGCCACACCTCTGGAAAAAGTTCATCGTGGATGAGAGCAGTAGTCCCGTTGCAGTAAGCAGCCAGGAGTCCCCTCACCCCAGCACCCAGCCTGTCCCTCCAGCGGTCCAGGAGACGATGTGCCATTCTGGCGGACCGGAGACCCAGCGAGGAACACAAAAAGGAGACGTCCGACAGATCAGGTCCCGCTGCAGTCACCAGCTGCTCCAGAGTCAAAACTCCAGACCTTCGAAGGGTCAACTGAAGTCCAGGGGTGGTGTCGTCGCATATGTCCAACCATGCCCCAAAGATCAAGGGCTCTTTTAAGAGCCAACAAAGAGAGGGAGAGTTTTTTCGTTTGACAACTTTAAAAAGGTGCCAGGACTTAAAAACACCCTGATAAAAAGGAGGCACCCCACGTACATCTAAAAATTTGGTGTCCATTAAAAACAAAGCCTCATCCAGCCCCAAACCATTCACACGCCTCAAAATGCAGCTAGCCAGCTCCCTCCACATTAAGTCCTTCGGCCCAGTCAAAAAACGTTGCAGGAACTGGATCCTGAAGGTGGCTGTTCTGCTGGCCAGATGTACTAGGCCCTGTCCCCCCTCCTCCCGGGGAAGAAATAACACTCCCTGTGGCACCCAGTGTAGACTGTCCCAGAAGAAATTGACAAGTTTGGACTGAATCTGAGACAGTAACCCGGAAGGGGGGTCCAAACACATCATTATTAATAACCAAAACTCTCCCCCTAAAAGACATCTGGGGAAGCAGCCATCGCCATTTGTTCATCTTCCCCTCCAGTTTATGGACAACATCCTCCCAGTTCTTTTTTTCCGTGACAGGACCACCAAGAAAAACCCCCAGGTACTTCAAACCATCCGTCCTCCATATCACATTGGATGGGAGAGTCGGGAGAGCGTCCTGCCACTTTCCCACAGCAAGGGCCTCAGTCTTGTGCCAGTTAACCCTAGCAGATGACAACTTAGAAAAAGCATGTATTGAACACATTCACATCTGCCTGATTTTGAACAAAAACAATCACATCATCAGCATAAGCTGATAAAACAATGTTCCTCCGGAAACCAGGCAAACACAGACCCTCAATACTTGCACGGATCTTATGGAGGAGGGGCTCCAGGGAGAGAGCGTAGAGCATGCCAGACAGAGCACAGCCCTGCCGTATGCCCCGACCCACCCTAAAAGGAGCACACAGACTACCGTTCACCTTCAGCACACTCTCAGCCTCGGAGTAAAATACTCTGATTTTGGCAATGAAACCAGCGCAGAACCCAAACTTCTCCATAACTTTCCAAAGGAAGCTGTGTTCAACGCGGTCAAAAGCCTTTTCCTGGTCCAGAGAAATCAGACCTGTCCGTACGCCCAAAAGCTCAGAGACCTCCAAAACATCTCGAATTAAAAAGACATTGTCGATCATGAGTCTACCTCGGACACAGTAGGTCTGGTCCCGGTGGATGATCTGCTCCATAGCATCCCTCAGCCTATTGGAGAAGGTCCTGGATAAAACTTTGTAGTCCACGCACAGCAGAGAAACGGGTCGCCAGTTCTTAATTTCTTGAAGGTTCCCTTTCTTTGGCAGGAGAGCAACAACAGCTCTGCGACAGGACGTCGGTAGAGCACCAGAGAACAAACAGTCATTGAAAACCTCCAAGATGTCAGGAGCAAGGATGTCCCAGCAAGCTTTGTAAAACTCCACAGTGAGGCCATCAATCCCAGGAGCCTTCCGGCCCTTCATGCTCTGAAGGGCAGCAGACAGTTCAGGAAGCTGGAGAGGCCGGTCCAACTGAGAGTTCATCTCCTCTGCGACATGAGGCAGTCCACTGCAGAACTCGTCCAACAGGCCGTCATCACCATCACACTCACTGGCGTAGAGTGAGGAATAAAAGTCCACAGCCCTCTGTCTGATCTGGTCAGGTCCAAGCAACTCCTCTCCGGTGTCAGACAACAAGGAGTGCATCACCTTCATCTGTCCATGCTTCTTCTCCAGACCAAAAAAGAAGCTAGAGGGAGCATCCATTTCAGAAACATCCTGAAACCGAGACCGAACCAAGGCCCCCTGAACTTTAGAGTCCAGCAGGCGCTCCAAAGTCAACCGTTTTGCTTTCAGGAGCTCAATATGCCCCTGATTTTGAGTGGACTCACTCAAAGACTCCAAGCCCACAATATCAGTCTCCAAGTCTCCAATAAATCGACGGTAATCACGCGTAACGTTGAGAGTGTACTGCTGGCACAAAAGCTTAATTTCACTCTTACCACGGTCCCACCATTGCCCAAGAGAACTAAAATCATGTTTCTTTTGTTGGAACTGAGTCCAAAAGAAACTTAAAACATCCTGAAAACCAGCATCAAACGTTAAAACTGAATTAAAATGCCAATATGCACTTTTAGGCGTAAAATCCTTCACATAAAAGACACAAACCACAAGAGAATGGTCAGTAAAAGCAACAGGAAAGATATTACAGGACTTAAAAACATTAAAATGGTGCTTAAAACAATAAAAACGATCAAGACGGGCGAGAGTCAACCGGCTCTCATACATGCGGGACCAAGTGTATTGCCGGCAGTCTGCATGCATCCTTCTCCATACGTCCACCAGGCCATGAGAGCAGACCATCTGCCCCAAAGCGCGCTGTGAGGCCGGATGAGGCTCTATGTGGTTGCGGTCCAAAAGCTCATTTTCAGTACAATTAAAATCCCCCCCCAAGAATAAAAAAGCCTCTGAACTACAGCTATCCAGTTTTACACTGAGTCGTGCAAAAAAACTCTTCCTCTCAGCACCAACAGTCGGAGCATAAACATTCACTAAAAGCACAGCAAAACGCTCAAACACAGCTCTGACCAGTAAAACCCTTCCTGCAACCAAATGTTCCACCTCCGTAGAAATTGGAGTAAACCTCCTGGAGAACAAAAAACCCACCCCACCACTAGCTGAGGTGAGATGGCTCAGAAGGACCCCACCATCCCACTCTCTGTTCCAGTTCACCTCTAGACTGGGATCACTGTGAGTCTCCTGAAGAAATAAAACATCCAGGTGTTTGGCCCTCATGGTCTCAAAGAGCAGGGCTCTTTTCAAGGGTTCTCTGGCACCATCAACATTCAAGCTGCCCACTTTAAAGGAATCCATCAAATAAAAGGGGGGAAAAAAACAGGAAATAAAATAAATAAGCAAACCCATCACGAATTTAAAAACCAAGTTGTTGTTGGACTTTCTGCATCTGTTTCCTAAGTCTGTAAACCTCCTGATCAGTCAGGTCAGACTCAGCTCTGTGTTTTATGAGGTGCTTAGCAGACACATAAAAAGCTTTCACATCAGGGAAATACGAGGGAATGTGCAACTTCTTAAAACCTTTAGTCTGTTGCAGAAAACGTTTGAACATCTGAGCTGGATACAGTTTCATGTCCTGACTATTGGACAGCAAAGAGCTGCCCTGAGACAGTTCACTGCAGTCAGACCAGCATCCCTCACTGTCGCTGCCGTCAGTCACAGCCGCCCCCGCCGCTGAGACCACCAGTCTGCTGGCTTTAACGCCCACATCTGCAGACGTGGAGGCCCGCTTTCTTCGTTTCAGAGAAACCCCCACCTTCCCCGATCCACGCGCTTCAGCATCGACGTCATCAATCCCACCTTCTAGACACGCCCCACCGTCACCCACCACACACTCCACAGACGCACCCGAACCACAACACTCAGAGGGCTCCACCGCCCCCTCATCCACACACACAGCTGCGGAAGCATCCACCCCAGATGCCCCACCAGAAACTTCCAACACATCCACCACCTCAGTGACATTCACCACACCCTCCACCGAAACCCCTCCCTCTGCAACCTGACTCACCGCTTCCTCCACCTGACCGTCTCCACTCACCACGTTCCCATCATACTCACCCATCGGCTCAGGCCCGTCCTCCACGGGTTCAGGACAGGCTGCCAATTCCTCCGGAGGACGCTCAACCAAAGCGGCGCTTTGCGGCGCGTGGCGATCAGCACGCAACCCACGCTGACCATCACTCGCCCTACCCGCCGCCGCCGCGGCCATGCCCCCCGAGGCAGAAACGGCGCGTTGTGGACAGGCTTTCACCAAATGCCCCTCATCGCCGCAACCAAAGCATTTAAAAGCGGCAGAAGTAGCAAAAAGCACATAGTCATAATCATCCACACGCACCTTAAACACAGAATTCCAATCCTCCTCCTTCTTGTGGAGGATCATGAACACATGTCTGCGGTGAGACACGACGTGTTTCAGCAGGGGGGACTTACATCCTGACATAACTTTACGCACAGGTGACACCACCTTCCCGTGTTTGGACAGTTCTCGCACCAGAAACTCGTCACTAATGAATGGAGGGACGTTAGACAGCGTGATCTTGGTCGCAGGCTGAGAGAGCGGCATGACGATTTCAAACACGCCATTGATGGAAATGCCCTTCTCAACCAGCGTGTTCACCTGCTCCACCCTCTCCACAAAACAAAACAACGGCTCCATTCATACGAGCAGCAGATTTAATTGAAGTGTGCCCGATAACTTCCCCCATGGCCAGAGCCACATCCTCCACGCTGTGTAGGGAGCCGGCACCTGTGTTAGCAGCTTAGCTTGTCCCCACCCGTTGCTATGTTTCTTTGGTGTGACTGCGGTTGTCAGGGAGATGACGCAGCGACGGAAGGGGGCGTCGCCTTGGGGCGCAGGCGCACGAGAGGGGAAGACGCGCGGGAGAGCAAAAGGGGAGGGGCTGTTTGGCTGCATGTTTTCAGTTTGAATGAGAAGGAGTTCGGAGACGTTGTGCTGTAAGAGTTAATCTGACCAAAGAAATAAACGGCTAAAAGGCCTGTTCTAAAGCAATCTGTTACCATTAAAGTCCCGACCGGACTGGAGATCATAACAGCGGTTTCCGACTACGGTCCGAAGCCTCGCGCTGAAGGTAACACCTGTTTTAACGCCGTGTTTCCTGGTAAGTGAAGTGAGGGCCATGGCGTCCAGAAGAACGCCACCAGCTCCACACCCACCACCGGAAAAAACCCACAAAACACCAAAAAAAAAACCAAAATAAATAAACTAACAATACACCTAAACCATCAACAACTAACACCAAAGTGAAAAAGTAAAGAAAAGAAGAACAGAAAAGGCAAAGAAATCAATCACTCCTCAGCTCCTTCAATCACCCTCCTCTCAGAAGAAGAAGAAGAAGAAGAATGGAAAGAAGAAGAAAGGAACACCAAAAAAGAAGAAAAAAGAGGCAAGAGTGGAAAGAAGAGACAAATCAAAGCCCGCAAACATGTCAGAAGAGGTAACTTCAGATATTCAATTTTCTTGAGAAATAATTGCTCTGGTGTGTCCCCTTACAGACAGGTAATAACATAGATAGAAACCCAAATGTGACAGGTATAGATAGTTAACATATAAAAATGATGAGATGTGTATTCCATTAAAGGGTAACACAACAGGACAGTTGGAGACTCCACTCCCAGCCCAGATTTAAAAAATGGGGGAAAAAAGTGGCGGGGCGAGGGTTGGTTACACTCACACTGCCTCTTCAGTATGGGGAGTGATACTGACCTCAGCAATGCCCAACAGTGGGGCTGCTTGCACAGCTGAGGGTTTGCAGAACCATTTCTGAGTGATAAAATGAAGCTAACATCATAGCAAAGAATCCTGAGTGAATGTTCATTCCAAATCCCATCACCAGGACAGAGTTTGCTGGATTAAATGACAATTACACTTAACAACTGTTGTCTAACTTCCAAGTCCGACCGTTACACAATCTAAGATGGGGAGGGCTTTTATATGCTGGAGATGTAAAGTATGACACGAGACTTCTGAAATGACATGGGACATAGACATAAATAGACCAATCGTAAAATTCAACTTTAGTACCTTGTTTTAACCTCTAGGGGGCATCACACAGACAGTTTTAGACCATAAAATCAGGAACATATATGTTTTTTTTTTTTTGTTTTTTTTTTCTCTTTCTAACTTGTCCTGTCCAACAGCTGGGCAGACAGATGAGAGCTGAGGGCCTCTTGTGTTGGACAGATTTTACTTTAACAAGAGGGGTTATTAATCTTCAGACAAACCAAAGGTATGTCTGGATAAACCCCTTTTGTAATTGAGGCCAAACTTTATTAATTTCAATCATGTCTGAAAATCTTTGGTGTTGGACCGGACGGAAAAGGAAAGAGGGGAAGAAGAGAGAGGGGTGTTAGAGAGAGGGGGGGTAGGAGGGTGATAATAGGAGGGGAGGGGGGATAAAATCATGAAGCAGCATAAAGCAACAAGTTTACTGGTTGTTAATCATTATGGTAAGGTTCAAATGTAGTAAAAAAAGGGCGGAGCCTGTTCACACACACACTCAAATAATATAAACACACCTGCTAGCTGCAAAAATGTCCACCTGTCGACATGTA
>JAUDJI010001475.1:0-10465 GCA_037389245.1 Oryzias sinensis
ATCTTATGTAAATATATTTGCAACTTGTACAGCATTTTTTTATGTTTTAGAAGATGTTGAGACTGTAAAGAATGTTAACGTTTTTTTTAATTCAGGTTTTCTTAATGCGCTTTTTTTGTCTTTTATATATATTGTCCTCTACTTAGACATATTCTGATTTCATCTTTGCTTTTGCTCCTTTATATTGAGATAACTTAACAGTTTATACAGCTTATACAGGTAATAATTGTTTGTAATGAATGACTATGACCATTACAAACCTGATTTTTTATGTAATCTAAAATAATAAAGAGAAACAAACAAAAAAATTGTTTTGGAAACAGTTCCAGTTGACAAAGTGCATGTTTTTTAAGTAGTCCCTGTCATTTAAGGTAAAGATGTGTGTCTGTGTTAGATGTTTCATGTGGAAACATGTTTGTAATTTTTTTTTCCGTCAGTAAAATTTGTTTGTTGTAAATGTTCTTATAAAAGCCAAAAAATAAAGTTTGTATCATGATTCCACAACAAAAGATCACAGGTTTCAACATGTTCTCATCATGTCTGCATTAACCATTCTTTGTTTGTATTTGTGGAGATATCCAGACAAAATTGTTACACTTAACCCTTGTGCTATCTTAGATGACCCCACCCTTACATTGACGTGTTCTCCCTACCATGACAAAGGTGGATAAAGGTGAAGAGGAATTCATGTAATCGATAGATACCAGTGAAGATCACAAATCATTGAAGAAAAAAGGTTCGGTGCACTGTCTAGTGGGTCTAGATGACCCAACTCACAATGTTAAAATGCCCAGGATAGCACAAGGGTTACACCATCTTTCTGACAGTGATGAACAATGAAATAATAAAGTTTGATAATAGTTGAAAAATTAAATAATGATGCAACATTTAAAAGTATTAGCTTTATGTATTTATGCTGTCCTATATTAAATGGAAGGTTAAGGTCAACAAATGTGATCCAGGATCTTAGCCAAAAAAGGCAATTTTGAAATTGGTTGGTAACGCTCCAAGCAACTTGGGTCCAGAGAGATTTTTTTCATTAGTGCCTGAATCATGGCCTTAAAATCATAAGGGACTGTGCCAGTTGAAAGAGATGTGTTCATTAGGAACAGTATGTGGGAGCTAACGGATCCATCTATTTCTTTAAAATATCTAACTGGCATAATGTCCAGAGAGCAATGGGATGGTTTCATTTTATGAACAGTCTCATTTAACCCGAATGGATATGCTCATTGGGATCTTTACGATATTTGAGTTTAGGCTAGTATCAGATGATCTATGGTTCTTCTCAGGGAGGGAGGTGAAAGGCCCAACCGACACACAAAGACAAAGATAACGGCTGTGGTGCAAAAAGTGAAATTTTTTATAGTTAACCCCAAAAGACAATATATACACAAGATGTTCACAATGTTTCTTTTTAAACATAAACAGTTCATGCGTTCCAAGACAGCTGGTCGCTGGAATTCCAGAATTCAATCCAGGTTTTATGGTCCAAGAAGAATCAGAACAGTTCCACTGTGCCTTTGGTGAAGGCAAGGTGTGGTGTTACGTGGGGAGAGGACAGGGCTACTAGGCCTCTTACCACACGGGTTCTAGGCGATTCCAGGCAGCTCACCATCAAAAGAAAGGACTCTCATAGAAATGGAGATGGAACGGAGATGGAACGGAGATGGAATGGAAAGTTCACATGAGTAGATTCAAACATTTAATTGTCCAGTTTCAATAATTCAAGTACATGTAACTAGTAGGTGGGGTTTTACTTATCTGATTTCTGACTTTAAAAAGTGCGCTGGGATTAATTCTATTAGCATCTATTAATTGCGAGAAATAGTCTGATCTTGCCTTTTTCATTTGACAGTTAAAATTATTCATGTGATGTTTCAGGATTTCCATGTCCACAGTTGATTTAGAAGCGTTCCACTTGCTATCAGCTCTGTGACAGATTTTTTCCGAATTGGGAATACTAGCCAAGGCATAGACAATATCCAAGGCAAGGATCTATTTTGGACTTTCCTCAACCTAAAAGGGGCCATTTGGTCTAGTATGCGTGCACATGCTGAGTTAAAATTTGATTACATTCTATATGCTTCAGGATTTTAAACCCAAGGGGACGAGAAAACATTTCCAAATTTTGCCGCAGTAGATGAGTTGAAGACATGAGTAAATGAAATTAGGCTTAGACTGAGGAGGATTACCACTTGGCTCTGGAGAAAATGAAACACACTTATGGTCAGACATGATAAAATCAATACATGTTACATTGGAGACTGAGATCCTACATTTTAAAATAATGTCTAGTGTATGTCTTTTGAAATGGGATGATATAGTAGGCTACATATAGCATTTAGCCTACTAGCCTTCAGATGTAAATTGACTGGTAAAGAGTATGTTAATAAAAGACAAGTCCTGAATATCATTATTAATATTTGACCCTTAACTACAATATCCGCTGCCTGTATGTCTACCGGCCAGCCGGCTGCCCGAATGCCGGCATGACAAGCAAAAGAGCTCCACGGCGGGCCGGAACTCATAGGAGCTATGTCCGATGTGGCGAAGCAGCAAGCTTGGGCATCTCAAAATCTTATAATATTTTTATTATTTTCATTGAGATTATAATAATATATTGATCCTTCTTGTTTTTATTTTTCCCCTCTTGAACAAATGTGGGCCACAGACACACAGAGGTAGCGGCAGAAAGCGGCTTTTTCAGCAGGATGGAGTGCGTATGTGTGCATATGCCAAATTTATAAATGTTGCCAAATTTGTCATACACCCCCATATATTTTGGTATATATTTAATAATGTTATCAGTGATGCTCATGATTATAGAACAGCACTCAGCTTACTGAAGAATGTACAGCAGTTCTTCTGTCTCACCACAAGGGGGAGATTTCCTTTATGGAGCGGGCCAGAAGAGCAGCTGAGCCTGTTGACTGAGACATGGAGACAGAAATTGACTGTGTGCTGCTTGTGTTCCAGCTGCTCACTAAAAGCTAACTTAAAAAAAAGAAGAAAAAAAAGAAAAACATTTGTCCGGGTCATCCTTTCAAGTGTGCTACAAACACTGGTTTCGGAAATGGGATCAGCTGTGCTGTTGAAGAGCGGAGATTGAAAGACAACACACAAAGATGGAGTTGGAGGAACTACAGGACCAGCTGAGTGAAGTTCTGCTGCAGCTAAAGCTGGACCAACTGCAAGAGGGGTGTTTTCAAGCACAAATCTCAACTGAAAAAGAAAGCATACGCTGATCAGAGCTATTAGTCAAGCAGTTGACACTGCAATGGAAAATGAAGATGAGGAGGTAGCACATACATATTTGGACCGCTTAATTAAACGTGCAAATGAACTGAAAGAAAGAGACAGCTAAACGAAAGTAAGTGATGATGCCAATCAAGATGCAGCTGCCTTAACCAGTCTGAAAGAGCAGCATGCAGCTTTAAAGCTGAGTTTTCAGACTGCAAGCAAGAAATTAGAGGAAGAAATATCAAGGCTAACGAACAAAATGTCCTCCCAAGCACAAAGCAATCATTCAAGTTTTGACTTTACTGGTCCAACAGCAGTGGTGCTACCTGAACTGACAATGACTGTTGGCCATGTCGTGGGGGGTAGCGGGGTCTCCATGGGAGGGCCCACTATCGGCACAGGACCATGGAGGTTTAACGGGTTGGGGTCTCCGCTGAGGCTGGTTGGCAGTGAGAACCGAGGACCAAGAGACAGAGCTTTCCCAGGGCCAGTGCCTGGGGGCGGGGGCCTGGGCTTGCTCGGGGGGGGGGGCTTTTGACCACCGGGGGACAGTCTACCAGCAGTCCCCGACTTACCACCTTCCTCATATAATCTCTTAATAGGGTGATGGGGGTTCAGCCTGCAATTAGGACCCCCCTTCCCCCTCTCAGTTTTCATTGCACTTTAGACATGTAGGACCCTTGGTGGGGGGGTGCTTGGACATCACTGTGAGTAATCAGGAGATGTCCCCTCAGTGCCCTACCCGCCAATTTTAACTGCACACCCTTAGTACACACACCTTTTACCCCTAAAATACACACTCCAATACAAACACACATACATGCACTCACACACCCTCACAAACACACGCACATGCCTTTCACAAGGAAGGTGGGACCTCGGATCCTCTGTCCCCTACAACATCCCTGGTAGGGGGTATTGGGCCCTCTGCAACGGCGGCCATGTCCCTTGGGTGCTGGCTTCCTGGGCCCAGCAGCCCTCTTTCCACGCAGGGAGAGGGATCCCTGAGTTCTCTGGCAAGACCAAGAGCCGGGGATCACATCACATCACATCTGAGCCTGGGGGTGTCCGTGTCCCTGTGGTGTGGGTTCTGGTCCTTGCCCTTGAGGGTTGGGCCTTGACAAATTTCCAACTGTGGGCAAGCCTGGTCGGGCCATGTTTAAAACACTTCCTGGGCTCCTCCTTCTACCCTGGGTGTCCTGCTCCTGGACGGGTGCGGCTGGCCCCTGCCTTACTCTCTCCTGGACCAACCGTGGGCCGGGTGGGTGGCTGCCTGGAGCGTGGGGCGGGTCACCCTTGGGGGTTCCTGACTCGTACCTGGGGTTTGGGTGGGGGGATTCCTCCTGGGTGGTGATGAGGTGCTTGTCTGGGGCTATGGGCACTCTTCTGGGGCGGGGTCCCGCGTTGGGCCCTCCCGGTGCGGCGGGGGGGCTGCTCTCCTGGCTGGGCTGGAGCTTGCACTTTCTCTCCCCCTATGCCTCCCTGCTCTCTCTGCTGCTGGTGTGGGGGTGGCTGGTCACTCTCCCTCCTTCTTTTTACATTCCATCATCCACTTCAGAAGAACATAAACACTCACTTGAGCACAGGTGTTATCTCACCTTTGCACTAATATTTTGCGTGATTGAATGAAATATTTTACACTAGTACTAGGTATGCGTGTGGGAACATTATTTGTATTATGTACATGTTGACATGTGAACGTTTTTGGAGCCAACAGGTATGTTTATAACATTTGAGTGTATGAGTGGACAGGCCCCGCCCTTATAGACTTGTAGTACATCTGAACCTCACAATAATGATTATAACCATCCAGCAACTTGTTGCTTTACGCTGCTTCATGGTGTCCCCCCTCCCCAATTATCACCGTCCTACCCCCCCTCTCTAACATCCCTCTCTGTTATTCCTTCCTTTCCATTTGTGTTCGGTCCAACACATTTTCAAATATGATTAAAATGAATAAAGTTTGGCCTCGATTACAAAAGGGGTTTATTCAGACATACCTCTGGTTTGTCAGAAGATTCAATAAAAATAAAAGGTGGCAGGCAAAGGCACGTTCTCCAACAAAGAACGGCAGATTGTTCTCCCTCCTGGCTTCTCAACGGCCGGCCACAGTCGGTCTCTCCGGTCGCGGCTCTGAAGCGTGGAAATTCTGTTGGAATGAAAGATGGTTTCCAATTCAAGCCAAAGATTTACTACCCTAACAATATTTCTAATGCAGATTTCTGGGCTCAATCAATTTCCCTGAATGCTTTTTATTAAAGCATGTTTAAAAAAAAAGCTAATCTAAATAAATAGTTGAGGCCACTCATTCTGAGCTCTCCCCACCCTCTCTGTCTATTGGATGAGTGCACAGCCAAAAAAAGAGGATTTGATCATTCAAACTTAGATTTTCCTTTTCCTAATAATTGTATTTATTTGTTATTGTAATGCAGGAGGGAAGACTCGAACTAAAGACAAGTACAGGGTGGTGTACACGGACCACCAGCGACTAGAACTGGAGAAGGAGTTTCAGTATAACCGCTACATCATGAAGTTACTTTAAGCCACAACTTATTGGCTTCCTGTCTGAAATTTGTTTATGTGTTATCAGGAAACCACATTGGAAACTGTACATGTACTTTAGCTGAAAAATCATCTGCTTTGTATAATGTCTGTCAAACAAAAACTTAATATTTCCTTATTTTGAACATTCTTCCCATTTATCATCTTCTCAACACATCTTTTCTTTGCAGTTTTGGTTCCGTCTTTTTTTTTTAACCTAAAATGAAACCAGAAACTAGTTCCTCTTTTTACGTGACAATCAGTTCCTTCACATACAGATATATGTACAAAGTGAATTATTAAAGTGTGAAATATTAACAAAACACAACACAAATTAGCAACTTTTTTTCTCAAAAATTTAGCCTTATTGGAAACAAGTTCTAAAAAAGTCATTATAGAACAGTATGGCATTTCTTGCACAAGAAATGACAAGAATGATTTGGTCAGATGTTATCCCCATAGCGTTTAAGTAAGGGGCGGTCAAAAACTATAGATCCACATCTTTCTTGATAAAATGGGTAGATATGATGGTTTATCGCCCAACACCATGTATCTCTGTGGGCACAGATATTGCTTAAGGTGGGTATTGAAACAGCTTTTGTCGCAACACTCATGAGATCTATTTAACAAAGAAACAAAAAAAAAACTCTTGGCTCATTTAAATTCAAGAGGGAACTCCTGCACCAACGGTGTGTCTTAAATAACCAGGACCAGAAAAACAAAGCCAGTACCTCTGTGAAAGATTGGGGCTTGCAGCTATAAAAAATTCCATTTAAGGCGGGAAATGTGTGGTAATATATAAGTTACTAAACACGTAGTGAGTAAAATGTTACAAGAATATACACAATGCAATAGTTAGTGCAATACTTTTCTTTTGAAACAAGTTACTCCCAACATTTTATGAACATGCCTGTATCTTTTTATGGTGTAATGCATGCAAGATTTATTCATATTCTCTACCAGAACTCCAGAATTTTGTGTTTTTAACCAAAATGAAAGGCGCTATATAAATAAATAAAGTTTGAGTTTGAGTTTACTTCCATCACATCATTGCCTCCTTTGACTCCTTTACCAATTTTTAATCCAGACTTATAACCTTTAATTAAGATGTCAATTTATTTATTGTGTTATTAACATTTTTATTTAAGTAATTTTATTGTGGTTTTTTTTTGTACGATATCCTTGAGTGTTTTGAAAGGCGCTTGTAACCCTTGTGCTATCCTAGGCATTTTAACATTGGGAGTTGGGTCATCTAAACCAGTGTTTTTCAACCAGTGTGCCGCGGCGCACTAGTGTGCTGTGGGAGATGGTCAAGTGTGCCATGGGAAATTGCCCTCATTAACTAATCTAAAAACATTACCCATCTCTAGGATATCAGCTCTTTGTTCATCCACACAGGCCCTGATAAAACACTGAAAAATTAGGAATATGAACGATCATAAAATTATTTTTCTTTGTGTTTATTTGATTCTATTAAAGACATTTTGATAAGAATGACGGTGTGGGTACCGGATCAACTCGGGCTGCCTGATGTTCTCGGGGTCCTTCGACCAATGATGACGTCACCCTACGGCAGTGGTTCCAAAACTGGGGGGCGCGCCCCGAGGTACTGTAGGGGGGCGCGGTGGAGTTTAGAAACAACGGATTTGTATGTTTGTGTCAGTGTGGAGGGGCTCGAAAATATTCTAATCTTCAGAAAGGGGGGCCCTGCAGGAAAAGTTTGGGAACCACTGACCTACGGTAACACCAGTTGGACTAACTACTTAGCGAGCGATTTTACGTTGTACCGCGATTTAGCTGCAAGTAAAGCTGTTTGCGGGAAAAGTCCCGCCCCTTTAACCATCTCCACCAATCATTCTTGAAGGCTTAATCAAATGTCAGCAGTCTGACCAATCAGAAATGGTTAAAGCCTTCATTTCCTCGTTCCAATTTAGCTCATAAAGTCGCTCAGTTCTAACAAAAATACCAGCTAAAGCTCGTCTATAGCAGTGTAGCTTTCCACAGAATCGGGTATCAGACCGTGGAAAAAGTGAACAAAACAATGAAGCTCAGAGACGCTAGTCTTTCTGCCCTTTTGGGCAGTTTACACTACATCTCCCATAATGCATTGGGTTAAAGGGACAGCGCCTCGGGGCGCAATGAGTCTTCCTTGTTAAACGATTTGAAACCACAACAAACACACATAAAACAGTTTTTAAATTTTTCTAACTTAACTTTTATTTCATCTTTTAGAAAAAACAGCTGCAACTTCCTGCTTTTTCTGCCACAATTATAACAACAATGCACGCAAGGTTGGGGGAGGCGGCTGTAGATCAATACAGACTATGAGTTTCTGCTTTTTTTTTTTTTTTTTTTTGGATGCTGGTGTGCCACGGGATTTTTGTCAAGGTTAAGTGTGGCTCAAAAAAGGTTGAAAAACACTGGTCTAGAGCCACTACTAGACAGTGCTCTGAACCTTTTTTTCTTCAATGATTTGTGATGGTGTCCATGGATTACATGAAATCTTTCCACCTTTATCCACCTTTGTTATGGTAGGAAGAACACGTCAATGTAAGGATGGGGTCATCTAAGATAGCGCAAGGGTTAAATAAAATGCATTACTATTACATAATATTATTATAATATTCAAGTTCAGTGTTTATTCTCTATACAGTATTTTTTTAAATATAAAAATAACAATTTTGAATTTTGTTTGCTTGTGCAGAGGAAGTATGACTGTATTGTGTTCTTTTAATAAAACCTTTGTAGCTCTATTCATCATCCAAAAAGGTAAATGACTAAGTGTACGTTCCTGTTACAAAGCATGCATTGTTGCTATTTTTTTTCCCTCAAATAACCCAAACTGATGATTGCGTGTAATACCTCCAACCCCCCCATTATTTTCATTCAGTTTTAGGTTATTTAAACAAAGTTACGACAAGTCAGTGAGTGAAAGTATTCACACACAAAAAACTCACAGTTTCTTAAAGTGTGGATGCCATGCTTTGAACAACTTTGTCAAATAAAAAAGCCCTTTAAACGCTGATTCTATTGATACCAATAGTTTGCGTCGAAAAAAATCCGAAGCATATGAATAATAGACATCTTTCGAAGGAATCAGAGATTTGGATCTGCCGCTAGAGCGCAGGCTGGAAGTGAACCCGATATGACCTGTGACGTCACGAAAGGGAGTTGCCTTTCGCAGTTCCCCTTCGGACAGCATGTAAACAAAACAGGTAGTCTTCGTTTCTCTCGTGTTTAAATCCGTTAATCATCAACATGCCAAGTCGTTGTGGGGCAGCTGGATGTAGCAATACATCTAGTGAAAGTGTATCTGTGTATAAAATTCCCCAAACAAGAAACGCTGCTGAAAAGGGGAAAGTTCAAGAAGAAGGTGGACGGCGAAGGATTTTTCCTTCCAGATCTGCAGGAGAGAAGTCTGCGTTTTCGAAGGGACAAAAACCGGGACACAAACGAAGAATTTTGAACGGAGAGTTGGGAGGAGGATCTTGGCTTCTGAGTCGAGGAAAGGCGGGTGAGCTGGAAGCGAGCGAGCCGTTTTCTGGGTCGGAGAGGACGGCGCTGGAGTCGGGAGCGGAGGCTGCTAAGCTAGGCTAGTGTGCATCACGATGGATCACATTGAGGCGAAGTAGTCGTGTTTTCTGTTGTCCTTGGATCCAACTGGAGTATTTCAACGCACTCAATGTTTTGCAAGAGAAGCAACAGGCCTGCAACGTTTTTTTTCTTTTGCTTTTGAGGTGCCGGTACCGTGAGTAAACTGAACTGTGTGTGTGTGTGTGCGAACGCGCGCGCGCACGAGAAAAAGTTTCAAACTGGTTCAAACAGGTAAAACTGTTAATGTTCCACAGTTGTTAATGGTATACAGTGACTTTGTTAACTAAAGAGTAGTAATATCTGGGAAACTTTTATTTTGTGACATTTATTTTGTAAATTGGGTTGAAAACCAGTGTTTACCTTTTTTTAGATTAGGCCAAAAGGGGACATTTTGAGTATTTTATAGGGTAAGTAGCACCCACCCCCCTACTCAAAACTAACAGGAGGGCTCCACGGGTGCTACATAAAATTGGGAACTAACCATGCCGTGTTCTGGAGTCTAGCCGAATCTTCATGCTGGCTATCGTCATCGGCATCACTAGACCTACTACTTTCTGCTATATCCTCCTCACTTTCGCAAAAGGGTTCGAATCGATACGGTTGCAAAAGTGACTCATCATCATGATAATCTCCGCAACTTTCCTCTTCATCTTTCTGTTCATCTGATGATAAATCGCTAATAGAGACGGTAGCATCACTCTGTGCTTCGCTATCGGTGCTAGCCATGTTGTCTTCCTTTCGTTACGTCACAAACATGGCGGCGCGAAGTCGGCGGAATGCGTGAAGCCGGCGGCCGTCCTCGTTGTTTATATTGCGTTTTTCGCTATTTATTCTTTTTCGAAAAATATTAAAAACAATCGCAACATGAAATAGAGACTATTTACTATATTTTGGCTTATTAAAATAGGCCATGTCACCCACACTTTAAATGTTATTGGGCAAATTTTAAATAATGACTTCATCAACACCTTCCCATCATCCCCCATCCCGTTTGTGTGCTACAGGTGAAGATCTGGTTTCAGAACAGACGTGCCAAAGAGAGGAAGATGACCAGGAAAAAACTGCAGCATTCCCAGCAGGCCTCCAC
>JAUDJI010001476.1:0-10463 GCA_037389245.1 Oryzias sinensis
AATCAAATACTGATCAAATTTCACACAGAGAATGCCAAAATATTCTCACAAGATGGATGAGAGTTGCAGTGTCTCTCGGAAAAGCAAGATAAATCGTCTCTGTACAAAATCCTGGCCTAATGGCAAGACTCAAGAATACTAATGCCCCAAAATCTTCACAGAGTTCCTGGATCAATGTGAGCAGCAGGAGTGCCAAGGTTTTAAACCCTTGTTTTTAGAAGCTCAGACCTGGGAGGAATTTGGATTTATTGAGCATGGAGTGATTCCGTCTGTGGGACTGTCAAAAGCTTTTACTGTGGCTTGCATCTATGGTTTTAACTCTGTAAATAATGCAATGGTGATGTCATCGTTCTTTGCCCACAGGCTTGTCAGAGCGAGGATAACAGTGAAAAAAAAAACAGCACTGCATGGCACAAAAAAAGATGATAAACTTGCTCTCACAAATGGTTTCACAGGTTGGTAAAGAGTCAAGTCCACCAAACAGCTTTGCTGCTACAGCACCAAAAAAAAAAGAAAAAATAATTCTACTTCTTTCTTTAACAAAATTTTGCAAATGACACACAAAAAATGAATAAATTAGAAGAATTTGGTTTAAAATTTGTTTTGCACAGGATGCAAATGTTGCCATAAGTGCTGTGGCAGACGTATTTGAAGGGCAACTGCAAATATCAAGAAGAAAACAAATTATGGGATTGCAAAACAGACTAAAAGTGAAAAAAAAACTCTGGTCATTTAAAGCTAAAAACAAGTTCCTCTGGATCAATCATAATAGAAATTGTAAAATAAATAACATCAAAACACACTGAGCAAAGTGTTCTTCAGAAAATAAGTCTCTTAAAAGATATATGTAACTTTGGACGTTACCATGTAAACGTATTTCATAAAAGCAAAAACCTTGAGCAGAACCATTCATTTCTATTACTCAAATAATCAAAAGAAATAATGTGTTTATTGAACTGACAGGAGCCTTAACTGAAAAAAAGAAATTCTACAGAAAGCCAGAGGCATGAAAAAAGACGAAAGATTTCTTCAATTAATAATTTAGTTTACTTAAATGCATGTTGTCGTTTATTTTGTAAGAAAATAAAAGTTAAAAAATATTAATCTTTTTTGTGGTACATTACTAACTTCCATTAAGACTTTGGTGCAGCTTTCTTCACCAGTCAACTATTGCATCAACTCATTAAATGACGCCAGTCTATTTATTAATTGTCATTTATCTGGTTTAGGTTAAAAAAAGCTGTCCTGGAGAGGATATCTAAACCTTTCTCCTTCTGAACCTACCTTGTCTTTCTTCAAGTCATCAAGGTTTATCCAGACCAACGAGGACACTTATTCATTTTATACACACAGTCCGTGACCTTAAGTGATTTTAAATATCCTTCTCAGTATTGATTTTATGGAACCTTTTTTTTCTAAACACTTGTCTATCAGTCAAGGTGTTTTTTGTATTTTAACCTTTGAATCTTTAAAATTCTGGCAGTAGAATTGTGATAGTCTTTCCTCTCAACACTGCTGAGGTGTAAAAAGGGTTTTTTAGCCAACAGATACTCTGTCGTATTTTAATAGAAATCAAGACAAAGAGGTATGTGCTGATGGGCTCTCTCAGCAGATAGCCTGAATTGGATCTGTAATTATTTTAGATTGGACTGAACTAGCACTACACTGTGGATCAGTGGTTAGCACTCTCGCCTCAGTTTGGTCCTTTCTGTGTAGAGTTTGCATGATCAACAGGTGCATGTGTGGGTTTTTTTTCTAAGCTCCTGGGTGTGTGGCCCTATAACAAACTGGCGACCTGTGCAGGGTCTACCCTGCCTTTGACTAACAGGAGCTGTCGGCTCTCAGCGCAGAGTCTAGAGCAGGGGTCGGGAATCAATGGCTCACGAGCCATATATGGTTCTTTTGATGGTCACATCTGGCTTGCAGAGAAATCTTTAAATATAAAACTTTTTTTCATTAGACCAGTCTTTCTCGGGCGCGATGCAATGCCAGAAGGGTGCGCAGTAGTAGCGGTGCTCGGAGAAAAAAAAAATTGCGCAAGGACAATTTGTTTCCTATTATCTCACAGAGGTTTTAACAGCCTGAAACCCGTGAATTGCAGAGTCTGCAGCTGCACATTCCCGTCTCTGAGAAAGAGCAGCTGCAGTGACGGAATGTGTGAGGAAGAGGGGGGGGGGGAGTGGGCACAGGCAGTAAGGTGAATCGCGCACGGATTGTCGTAACTTAAAACACGCTGCCCGTCACACACTGCAGCATGTGAATGTGTGTTTGGCTCCACGTATGCATGTGAGCAGTCTCTCTCACATCTAAAGAACATTAAGACCAACCTACAATCAATGTGAGACATCATTCATCTGACCAAATTTCAATGAGTTGCTGTGTCTTATCGTTGCTTTACATTTACATGGTGCCTCCTTTCTACTCTGTTTACATCCTGTGATTCCTGGCTACAGTAGCTGTTTTCGTTTAGTTGTTCCGCTCTAAACACGGATTTCATTCAGACCAAGAAAAACTCAGAGCAAACTAGAGCTCAGTCCGACTGGACCTGAACCGAGACCACCTAGAAAGATGGTCAGAGAGAAGTTCCTGGTCCCGGACCAAGGTCTGTTTGCATGTATTCAGACTTCAAATTTGTCCCAGATTTGCTCGGGAACAAACTCTGGTTCACTTGTGCTATCTTAGCCACTTTAACATTGCTTAACCTTTTTTCTTCAATGATTTGTGATCTTCACTGGTGTCCATGGATTACATGAAATCTTTCCACCTTTATCCACCTTTGTCATGTAGGGAGAATACGTCAATGTAAGGGTGGGGTCATCTAAGATACCACAAGGGTTAAGTGGACCAAATGTATCTAGTCTGAATACACCCTAAGAAATACTTAATGTGAAGTTGTCTCTTTTTTCTTGAACCTGGTTTATGTATTTACTCTAATGCATGTATGATCCCAGGGAACAGGCTTTGCTTTTTGCTGTGTAAAGTGTAATTGTACATCCACGCCAGCAGGTGGGGCAAATTCCCGCTCCTGGTCAAAGTCTGCGCAGTTAACAAACCCCTCGAGAGACACCATGGAAAAATGTGTAACAGTAATGAAAAGAAAGGTGGAGAAAGATAGAGGTAAAGAGACAAATCTCCCAAAAGCTAATACAAGGAAATATGAGAAAGCGTATCCAGCGAGGAAAGTCCGGTGTGTATACACTGTGTCTGAAAATGTTGGAAGTGGACAGCATGAAGCCAAAAAAATTAAGACGTAACCTACAGACATTACATCCTCGACACGCTGACAAGCTGCTTTATTTATTTTTTAAGCAAATACATGCAGAGTACGCCAAACATCATCCCGCTTTTCCAACTAAAAATTGAGCTGGAGGGCAGAGTTGTACTTTCATGCTTCAAACCTCGCTTTAAAATCTGTGCTACGCAAAATATGTGCAATGTAGCCATTAGTCATTACTTCATTAAGGTATTTAAGAAAAAAAATCAGCTCAATGTTTTTTACTCATTTCTTTAGAATAAATACCTTTAAGATCAATTTATATTTAATATTATTCATTGATTGAACTATTTTTCTCAGCATCAAATGGTTCCGTTGGTCAAAAATGTTTCTAGTTTAAATAACGACTGATAGATTTTTTTTTATTTCAGGCATTTTAAAATTGTACAGTTTTAGACTGTAAAGGGGTTTGTGTGTGGCAATATAAAGTAAATATTTGTTAAAAGTTTATTTATATTTCTTATTATTTTTGTCAATGTTAAAAGATCCCATTAGTGGTAAATTTAGACTATTTTTTATAAATAATTAGCTTATTTGTAGTCACTGTGGCGAGTGGGGGGGGGGGTTCTTTTTCCCAAAGGGGGCTTTGCAAAAAATAATTGAGAAGCACTGCTTTAATGCAGGATTTTTCAACCAGTGTGCCGCGGCAAACTAGTGTGCTGTGAGATATAGTCAGGTGTGCTGTGGGAAATTACTCATTCACTGATCTAAAAACATTTACCATGGCCAGGATATCAGCTCTGTGTTCCTCCAAACAGGCCCTGATAAAACACTGAGTTGCTAAGAATAAGATCATAAAATACTTTTTTCTTTCTGTTTATTTGATTCTATTAAAGACACTTTGATAAGAATGACGGAACAGCTTCAGCTCTGTTTTTGGAAAAGTCCCACCCCTTCAACTGTCTCTGCCAATTATTCTTGGACCCCTAATTTACGTCATCAGTCTGACCAATCAGAAGTGGTTAAAGTCCTTACTTCCTTGTTCCAATTCTGCTCATAAAGTCATAAAGTCTCTCAGTTCCAACAAAAAATAACACCTAAAGCTCATCTTTAGCGGTGTAGCTTTCCGAAGAATCCAGTGTCAGATCGTGGAACAAGTGGACAAAATAATGAAGAGACGCGAGTCTGTCTGCCATCGGCGTCGGTTATTGCACTACATCTCCCATGATGCATTGTGTTAAAGTGACAGCATCTCTGTGCCACAATTTGTCTTCCCTGTTAAACATCTTGAAACCACAACGAACACACATCAAACACTTTTCAAATATTTTTGATGAAATCAGAGGTCAACAGTTTAGTTCTCCTTCAAGATTTGTGATTATTATTTACACCCAAACATCCCAGCGTTTGGTCCAAGTCATCTTTCCAACTGAAAAACCTTTCTAATAACTTTTGTATTGAGGGATGAATTTGCTTTTAGACTTCAGCCACTTTTTAAAAAAATGAAAAGTTAAGCTTAAATAGAAGTAATAACATTTAATAAACAGGATTAAGGTGAAATAGCCAACAGAAGCAATTACACTAAATTGAAACAATTACTCATCTAAAAAGAAATAAAACGTTTTTGTTAAAGTTTTAAAAGACTTCATCAGGTCCTAATCTAAGAGGAATGTTACGGTGGGGAAAGGGAGGGAGTACCCAGGTGCAGAGAGGAGGAGAGGCAGGAGGTTGCAGGGGAACGAGGCTTTAATAATAACAAAACTACAAAACAAAAACCACTGCATACGGCAGGCTAGAAAACTCGAAATACATTACACTCGAAACAGGGGAACAATACAATATGGACCAGCACAGGAGGAAGGGAAAGACAGGACTTAAATACATACAAGGCAACAAGACACAGGTGGAAACACTCAGGACTGATGGGGCAAGGTAAAACTCGAAACAACCAAACAGGAAATACTTCAAAATAAAACAGGAAATCCAAGAACAAAACACAAAGGAACTGAAACCGTAACAAGGAAGTCTTGCCCAGTAAATCTGCACATTTTTATACACATCAAAAAAAATATGTTGTTCTTTTACGTGTAGCTTAAAGGATGATCCATTCCTGATAAATGCTCTTAATTCCTCTCCAACATCATGTAACTGCAACAACCTTACTCAGAAATTCCTCTAAGAAATCATTTGAGCCCACTGAGTGGCTTGTGCATTTGAAATATTTTATTTCAATATGCTGGTTATCACTAAAACTTGGTCAATATATTTTCTTGATTTTAAACCAAGGTCTGTTAAAGAGTCTTGGATAGCACTTTTATTTTTTAGAGAGTTTGGTAATCAATCAGCCTGTTTGACTTCCATCCAAGAATAAGGATGCTTTAAAAGCACTTGTGCAGTTGTTGTTTACCTGTGCCCAAGACATCAGACTAAATGACTATTACCGGTAAACTTGGTCTGATGTTGTGTTCCAAATGTGTTCAGTGTTATCTAACTTGCTTCATTAAAGATATGCTTAGACAAACAATAAGGACTGCACTCAAACTTCACCAAATGATTGCACTAACAAATAGGTTTTTGTGTATTTCTCTTTCACTGTTTCGCTTTTGATGGGATGGGAATGTTTTTCTTTATACAGTGTTTACCAGTGTGTAAGTGAGACAAAAGAATACCTCTGGGGTCTGTTTGTTTTCCAGTCAGTAACGTTTGTTTCACTGGGAGTCGTTTGTAAATGAGCACTTATGAGAAAAGTAAGCACAAGCTGCACCACTTTGGGTTATATAAGTGTTCTACATTTTTCCTCAGAAGTAAAAAATAATGCTTTCGCGGCACGTGAAAGCATATGACGTGTAAATATTCTATTACAAATAAGAAAGCTTATGAACTAACCACCAGAGCAACAATAAACATACACATACAGTTTGAAAATTTTCATGTTGTAATGACCAAAATAGAAATAACGACTTTAGGGGGTACATTTAGCAATGGAAGGACCAAAAAGGCTCAGTTTGGAGAAGCTACACAGAGAATACAAAAACTGCTCATGTTTCAAGTCACTGCTTGACTTTGCTAAAAACAAAACTGGAATCGTTTAGCTTTAAAAAAAAAAAGGCTTTCCTGTTATATATACATACAAAAACAGACTTAAAGTGACAAATCCTTGTTTACAAAATGTATACTCCACTAAATCCGGACCAATCAGTTTCTTTAGGTTATGGTCAAGGCTGTTGTTGGTTGTTTACAACCTCTGGGGAGGAGCAAATTACTAGACAAAGGCCATTACAGCATATCAAGTGTGATCAACAAATGTGGACATGGCACATTAATCACTGCAAAATAATATTAAAGGGGCCTTACATGCAACCATGAACAGATGCCCTTACACCTCTATTCATGGGTTTTTGCTGAGTCCGGGCTGATTTTTTCCCCCCTCCATGCCTATACAAACAAAATCACATCGAGGCAGCACCCTTGGGCAAAAATGTAGCTTCCAGTCATGTGTAAAGGTTAAACTCAACACCAAAAATGTTCCATTTCTGCAGCAATTATACCTTGATTTAAAAAGTTATAGAAACAAAAGATTAATTCTCTTCTCCGACTTTCTAAATGATTATTGTGTGTGCATTCAATATGATCAGTGACTAACACCATTACATGGGGAAAACTCTGTACTGAAAACTCTCTACAGAAATGTTCTGTCAAGTTATTTTGCCCCACTTGAAGGGGAAAGCATCAAATGGAGGAAACGCCAGCAGGACTCCACTCATGACTCAAAAACTCCATGAACTTGTCTCTCTTCTTTATTTGCATTTGGCTTTAGACAGAGAACTTTTTCCAGTGAGTTTATGAAAAGGTCAAGAAACCAAGCAAGGTGAAAAACCTGTTTAGGAATAATGCTTATGAAAATATACTCTGTTTTACAATTAATTACAAACAGACACAGAAAATACATTTAAAACAATTCATGTCTAAAGCGCCCCGATAACGCAATAAACAGCTGATCTATATAAGTGCCCCTGAAAATGCCATAAGCAGCTGATCAACCCCCGTTTACTTCCGCATCTTACCAGCTGCCTGTCCACCTTTTTAGATGCCTTGGTAGGAATTTTTCTTTCATCTGACGGTCGGCCCAAACGTTTGCTTCCTTCAGCTCGCCTAATTAGATCAGTGATCACTGCTTTTGCGCAACACACAAATCACCATGCGCCCAAGGGCGCGCTGACGCCTGTTTAATTAATCTCACCTGTTACAGTTGACCTATTTTTGCAAACTTATTTTTCTTTTCAAATATCTTTTTCTCAAATTTCATAAATTCCAAAATATTCAATTTCCACCTCGATTTATTTTTCTTCAACCATTTTAATTGATATACACACATGGTTTTGCCCCGAGTGTGTGTGAGTTTTGACCTAACACCTCCCACTCGGCTTTCTTGTGAATACACCAAGAATGTTGCTGACTGTCAGAGATCAAACAATTTTACCAACATTCATAAGATTTACGTTGTTTGGTCTTCAACAGGTAGTAAAACAACTAACAATCTAACGTCTCTGTGTAAGATAGTCGATTTTTCTTTTTGTCCGTTGAGTCCTGACAGACATTTCTTTGTTTGCCTACCTATTGTTTTCACCTCAGGTGGATGGTAGCTCAGAGTAACCCTACATCAACATCCCTGACTATGCCCGTACTGTCTGGATTAGTGCGGAATACTCGACCCAACCTGAATTATGCCCGTACTGTCTGGATTAGTACGGACTACTCGACCCAACCTGAATTGACCTCTAAAAGCATTGTGGTCACTCAACCACACAATGTCCCCTACAGCAATATTTCTCTGTGCAGTATGCCACTTGCTCTGCACGAACAAGTTGGGGCCGGCCAGTTGACTCCATTCTTTCCAGAAATTATCCACTTCAGTTTAAATGGCTCTGAGTCTCTTGTAGGGATAGCTGGTGAAATCAAGTGTTCCTGGATCTCCCTACGGAGCGGCTCGGCCTAGTAGAAGAGGGCTTGGTGTGATCTAGAGAATGCAATCCTCCCGGCTTTGTATCCTCGCGTCGCTTGGCCTCTCATTTCCAGATTTGCTGCCAAATAGAGAGCTGTCTGGAATTCACTGTAAGTCAGTGAGGATCCTCCTCCAATGTTTTTATGTGCCTTTTTCATGATGCGAACTGCAGCTTCAGCAGCCCCATTTCTGTGAGAAGAGTCAGCTGGATGGATTTTCCACACCCACTCGTCCCTTGTTCAGCTGAAAGATCTTCCAAGCTTGCTTTGCCTTGACTGTCAAGGAACCTGTACATGTCTTTCAAGACTGGTTTAGCGGCAACAAAGTTAGTGCCGGGGTCTGACCAGATTTTCCTTGGATGTCCTCTGATTGCAGTGAATCTTTGGTAAGCCATCAGAAATCCTTCAGTTGACAGGTCATTTGCGATTTCTGCATGAATAGCTCTGCTGGCCATGTAGCAAAACAGAACTCCCCAAACTTTTTGTGTTACTCTTTTTTTTTTAATTGTCCTGTCCAACAGCTGGGCATACAGATGAGAGCTGAAGGCCTCTTGTGTTGGATATATTTTACATTAAAACAGGGGTTATCAATCTTCAGACAAACCAGAGGTATGTCTGAATAAACCCCTTTTGTTATCGAGGCCAAACTTTATTCATTTTAATCATATTTGAAAATCTTTTGTGTTGGACCGGACGGAAAAGGAGAAGGGAAGAAGAGAGAGGGATGTTAGGGGGGGGGGGGGGTGTTAATAGATAATAGAAATATCTATTTCTTCAGACTAAAAATGTTGAATATATTGGTGCTGCTGTGTTAATGTTTCAGATCAATTNTAAAACCATGAAGCAGCATAAAGCAACAAGGATGTTTATCATTACGGTAAGGTTCAGATGTAATACAAATCTCAAAGGGCGGGGCCTGTCCACACACACATTATAATGTTATAAACACTCCTGCTAGCTGCAGAAATGTCCACATGTCAACATCTACACAATACAGATAGCATTCACACATGCATGCCTTCAAAACAACTAGTGTGAGATATTTCATTTAATCAATCACGCAAACTATTAGTGCAAAGGTGAGCTAACACCTGTGCTTAAGTGAGTGTTTATGTTCATCTAAAATGGATGGTGGAATGTGAAAAGAAGGAGGGAGAGTGCCCAGCCACCCCCACACCAAGACCCCCACCGCAGCAGCCGCGGCAGCCAGAACCCCCAAGGCCACATGGCAGCAGGCAGAGAACAACCGCCCCCCGGGCAACCACATCCGTCACCCAGGCCAGGGCCAGCAGGACCGCCGTGAGGCCCCCAGAGCCAGAGAGCAGGGAGGCATGGGGGGAAAGAGGGCGCTGGCCCAGCCCAACCAGGAGAGCAGCCCACCCCGCCGCGCCAGGAGGGCCCAACTCGGGGCCCCACCCAAGAAGGGTGCACACAGCCCCAGATGAGCACCTCATCACCACCCAGGAGTTTTGGGCATCCCCCCACCCCAACCCCAGGTACGAGCCAGGACCCCCCAAGGGAGACCCGCTCCACGCTCCAGGCAGCCACCCACCGGCCAACGGTTGATCCAGAAGGGAGCAAGGCAGGGGCCAGCCGCCCCCGCCCAGGAGGGGGGAACCCCGGGGAAAAGGGGGGCCCACGAGGGGTGTTGTAAACATGGCCCGACCATGCTTGGCCACAGTTGGAAATTTGGCGAGGCCCAGCACCCGGAGGCAGGGACCAGAACCCACCCCTCAGGGACACGGACACCCCCGGCTCAGGTGTGATGTGATCCCCGGCTTCTGGCCTTGCCAGAAAGCTCAGGGATCCCCCTCCCTGCATGGAGAGAGAGCCGCCGGGCCCAGGAAACCAGCACCTAGGGGACATGGCTGTCGTTGCCAAGGGTCCAGTACCCCCCACCAGGGATGGGGTAGGGGACAGATGGTCCAAGGTCCCATATTCCTTGCGAAATGCATGTGTGTGTGTGTTTGTGAGGGTGTGTGTGTGCATGTGTGTGTGTTTATGTTGGAATGTATGTTTTGAGGGGTGAACGGTGTGTGTACTAAGGGGGTGCAGTTAAAATTGGCGGGTAGGGCACTGAGGGGACATCTCTTGATTACTCACAGTGATGTCCCATCACCCTCCCCACCAAGGGGCCCTAAATATCTGGGGTGTGGTTAAAATTGGCAGGTAGGGGGCTAAGAAGACTTCTGCTGCTTACTGGCAGTGATGTCCAAGCACCCCCCCCCCCTACCAAGGGCCCTACATG
>JAUDJI010001477.1:0-10462 GCA_037389245.1 Oryzias sinensis
TGTGATTTTATTTGTTCATACTGTTAAATATTTTCTTTCTCTTTTTTTGTCATTTAAAACCCTTTTTTAAATAAACAGGCAGACTTGAGAAGATTGTTTTTGGTGTTTTTTAAGCTTCGTCTATGTTTGTTTGCGTAGCATTCGGCTCTGCAGTTGGAGAAAATGCAACAACAAGTGGAGAAACTTAGTGTCCAAAGTAGGGGAGTAATAATTTATTTTAACAACAATTTGATTCAATATTTGCATTTGCTGATACAATTGAAAGTCGATATTGGTTAATTTGAAGTACAGGTGAAGTTTTCCAGATTCCTTGTATTTCTTGCAAGATAATCAAGTGTAAAATAAATATTTTTCCAAACAAACAAGTAAACAAGAAAGAATGCCAAATCTATTCACAATTTAGTTTCCTAAAGTTGTTGTGGGCTGACCAAAGAGTACAGCCAGATTTGAGCAGGTACACTGTAGCATCCATGGTCCGGACTTTCTGAAATGGCTAAGGTAAGAAATCTGCTCTCACTAGGAAATGGCAGAGCTAAAATAATATTAACAATGGATTAGATATTTCCAGAGACTCAAAGAGCTTACAGTGTAATCATTCCCTCTTCATTCATAATTGGTGATGACAGAGTTCACACCTACAGTCCCTCTGACCATCACCGGGACATTCATGCACATTCACACACCAGTGGAGCCACACTGGAGTCACAGAGGGTGAAGTGTCCTCCCCAAGGACACAAAGATGGTTGACTGGGGGGAGCGCGGATCCCTTAGATCATTGGACGACCTGCTCAACCACCTGAGCCACTGCTGCCCCAAACTACATATCACTACAATACTCAATGAGTACAGTAGTACCGTATTGTCTATTGACTGTTCTGTAGGACTGTACAAATAAAATAAAGTATCTTTCACGTATATAGGAAATGTATACCTACTTCGTATTTACATTATTTTACTATTTACTTGGCAGAACTGAAAGATTACCAACACAAAGTGGTCGGGAACATGTTCTGTCTTCTGAACAGGAAACGGAAATCCTGGACATGGTCCTAGAAAACAACAGCATAACATTACAGCATATATAAAGAAAAATAATAGAAAACAATGACACGTTTCAAAATATTGATAGGGTAAGGCTATCAACACTGGACCATGTGTTGCACAGAAATCATCCCAGGATGAAGCAGGTCTACAGGGTGTCATTAGAACTCAACTCAGAAAGAGTCAAAGAATTGCGATATAACAATGTGCAAGTGAGTCCCACAATTGATGTATATTGTAAACATATATTTCAATATTGTAATCATGATGATTGTGCTTCACAATAGTGACCACTCCATGTCTTGTCTGTATCAGAAAACATGAATTGCAACATGTCCATCCTTCCACAGTCTTCCCTCATCATCTCTGGCCCTGCAAAGCCTTTTCTCATGGAGAACTGACACGGAGCGTCCTTTTATTCCGGTCTGGAAGCAGATGACATGCTGATCTTGGGGAGACGCTAGGACAATTGGTTTCCTCCCAAGAGTTTCACCTTCACCTCCATGTGAAACAGAACTTGGACACAAACCCTTCTGCAAACATGATTATATTACCTACATAGCTAGGTAATTCATAATATGAGATAACTTATGTACATTTTTCCAACACTGATGCTTCTCATGGCTGGATTCGCCACGCTTGGCGATATTTTGTGTTTGCTGCAGATTTGAGTGGTTTGGTTCTCATGGAACGGGAGGTTTCTCCGTTTATAGTTTTCCCCTAAAACAGGGGGGTCCAAAGTTTTTTTGGTGAGGGCCAAATACAGAAAAATGAGCAAAGGTCCGGGCCGCACACATGAGGTGACATATTGACACACGATTACTGTGTATTTCTAACTCACCGATAATGTGAAGAACATTGCTCTCAGTGGGAGCAGTGATGCTGATCTGTGCCACATAAAACAAGCGCACGTCAAAATGAAACATTCACTCAGACAATGAAACCTCATTCCTTCTATTCCTTCTTCATTCTACATTCACTTGCTATCTTGCGTTTCTTCGGTGCTGCCATTTCTGGTGACTCGTGGTAAATATTCTTCTTTGCTTAATTTTGTTTAGTGGAGAAACACTTGTTGAACCTTTCCTTCTATGGTGGATGATGGGTCTTCTCTTTGCTTTTTTCTCTCTTTCCAACCGTGGTCAGAAGCGCAGGGGAGATTTCCTCCAGGGCCGAAGGCGATTCTCCTTCGGGGTTCACTTTCCCGTTCAGAAATCTCAGCCACAGAGTGGATTAAGAACGACTCCAAACAGTTATTCTGGGGGGGAACACCTTCTATTTATTAAAATGCTCCGTCCTCCAAACATACAATATATCGACCCCCCCGGACCTCCGCTCCGTGCTCACACACCCATCTCCACCTGCACGCCCTCCTTGGAGGAGGCGCGTGCCAGGCTAACATAGTCCGCTATTACAGTGGCGGTTTTTGATATGGGCGATATGGGCGGTCGCCCAGGGCGGCACTTCATAGGGGGCGGCATTTGAAGTGCCTGAGTTACACATAATGTGCTACAAACTATATTCAAAGAGGAAGCTTGGAGCTTTTAATTTGAAGTTGCTTCAGCAGCCGACACTTAATGCTTTTATTTTGACACATCAGACTCTTAAAAATGTCTTCCTCCCATTTTCTCTTCACACTTCGGGTGCAAAAAACAAAAACAAAAAAACAAAAAAAAGAATACCTCAGAGTGAAACAACGTAAAACAGGCACATGAAAAGGAATTAGGCAGAAAAAACATCCGTGCTCAACCCAATTTCGAAAAAAGCAGGCAATGGAGATTATTTCCCACAATTCCTTGCACCGACAAAGCAGACCCGATGCGCACGTGACCACCGCCCTCTGCTGCAAGACGCTTGTGGCCACACCTCTTTGCGGTAGTCTTTGGAACATAAGTAAAAAAACTCGAGAGGGGAGCGCAACTCGCCGGTGGCTGGGTGAATCACACTAACAGGTTATTGGGAGTCTTTTTCTATCTGACAATCAACTCTGAGCCGCAGCTGCGCCTCCCGTCATAGAGACGGAGCCGCGTGTGTCAGAGGGAAGGGGGGGGGGAGGCGGGATGAGCGCAGACCATTTTTCATGGATTGAGTTTTTTTGGAGGATTTCTGCTGTTGGTGTTGCACAAATTTAGGGAAATGCCAAATATTTTTGGAGTAATCCCACTGATGAGTTCTAAGATTTAGTCTTTAATGTTTTATAAGACCTAAACATATTAATCACAATAAGTTTTATTTTTTAGATCTAATCCCTCTGATATGTTTCACAAAGACACACACAGGACGTCACACATTAAGAAATTATTGCTAAAAATGAAACAGGAGTCCAGCTCTAAAAAAATGCTCTAAAAAATGATGAAAGAGCAAAAAAAGTGGAATTATTTGATATGTAATTTCTTATTAATATTTACAGGCTTTCTTTGTTTTGTCCTGCAGCATGTTCATATTTGTATAATTTTGACAGAATATATTTCTATGGAGAGTAAAATATTATAAGTTATTTAAGGTTTAACTTGAGTTATTCTGGATTAATGTTCCTGTTTTTATTCATATTTATGTTCAAAAGGTTCAGTTTAAAAGGTTTAAAAGTTTAGCTTTGGTGTGTTCAGTAAATGTTTATCTTCTTCGGCCCAAAACCTTAAGCGTGTTTTTAACTTAGGCACCTGTGTAACTGAGTTTGACTCCCCTGTAATACGAATCTAGAAAATTCATGTATTTTTTGAGTAAAATGGCTAAATAGAAGATAGGGAACACAACAGGATGTTGTCAAATTTTGTATGTGTGCGGGGGGGGGGGGGCGCTGGTGGGGTTACTCGCCCAGGGAGTAAGTTAGTGTAGAACCGCCACTGCGCTATTATATATTCATGAGGGGAAAAAAACAGCCGAACCGACCCTATAACCGCCCAAATTATGCCTTCCCTTCTAAACGTATCCAGACAATGACTCAATCAATACATGAAGACAGTAGATGTTAGTGTTGAACATAGAGGCTACTTACTTTGGGGCGCTGACCACCGAGATGGGCCGCCATTCTTCCCGTGACTCTCTCAGTCTGACTGCCTTTGATTTTTCCGGAAGAAAAAAAACAGTGCCCCCTACTGGTCGTTCCTGTTACGCATCTTGTATCAATTCGGTGTCTCTGAGAATAATATACTATTAATATATATATTAGCGTTTAAAAGTGAACGTCATATTCTCAGATAATATTTTTTTATTTTCCTTTAAAGTTTTTTTAAGCCCTGCTACACCCACTGAAGAAAATATGTTTAGAAGGGAAGGCTGACAGGAAAATTCTAATGACAGAGCATTCCACTGGTATTTAAATGCAGCACTTACGGACGAATTTGTGAGACGTGAAAACAGTCTCACGGTAGATCCGTGCATAACTTTGGCTTTGTGTGTGCGTAACAAGGGGTTTGTGCGTGTTTTTTAAAGATGTGTGTGTGTGAGTAGTTTCAAGCTGTTGTAATCTTAATTTGTGCATACGTAAATTGCATTTTGTATTTTTTTCATTTTATATTTTTCTAACTTATACACAAAACGTATTATGTGAGTAACAAATCACGCACAAATCCAAATTTATGCACAAATCCTAATTTACGCACGCACAAAGCAAGAATATGCACGCACAAATCCGACTGAGTCTAATTTCTCTCCATAACATGCACACTCCGCAACACACCTTTCTGTGACCGACTCCATCTAGTGTTGAAACTGAGAAGTGCAAAAGAGTTGAGCTCAAGCCCATGTGCGGGCCATATTCAATTATATTTTCAAAATTTCCTGCTGGCCAATAAAAACAGACCAGCGGGCCGCAGTTTGGCCGCGGGCCGTAGTTTGGACACCCCTGCCCTAAAACCTTGAAGTAAACCAAACATCAGCCGTGTGGATATATTTTGTAAAGAGGAGAATCACTTTGTCACTGAAATTATTTTACATTTTACAACAACAGCCTCTTAAAAAGAAGAGGAACAGGTGAGGTTTGGGGGCGTGGCTAAAAGGTACCTAAGAGGGGAACAGGGCGTGTTTGAATGACAGGAAGATTATTTATTCTGCAGCTCAGCTGGTGTTGAACAATTCTAGTTATGGCTTTCAGGGTGATCCTCACAGCAGCTGTGCTGACTCTGCTGACACAAGGTAAGAAGCTGCTCAGTGAGTTGGAGTCCTGGAAGATCTGCCTTTCAGAGAGCTGACAGGCAGCAATGGAAGTTTTTGCTTCATCCAGTGGAAGGCATGATTCTCAGGATTGTTGGTGCTTTTTCACGGTTCACATCATGGCAGGAATGGTGTTTAGATCAATGCTGAGTCAAGCAGAGCTGGAACTGCAGTTTAATTCTGTATTTGTGGTCACAAAACTTAAGAAATTTTACGTCGACTGACACGAATAGAGAAAATTTACAGGATGCACCTGGCAGCACAGCTGTGCAGGTTTGGAAGTTCAACAAGATCTTGGAGAGTGAGAGGATGTCTTAGGAATGGAGGAGAGGTGTCCTGGTTCCATTTTTAGGAAATAGGGAGATGTTTTGAGTTGTGGAAAAAGCTAATGCGTTTCTTTGTGAGGTTAGTGAAAGCTAGGCTGAATTCAGAAGTAAATTTTTGGGAGCAACAGTTTGGTTTCATGCAGAGAAATAGAACCACAGGTGCAATATGTGCTTTGACGGTGTTTCTGGAGAAGAACAGAAAAGATCAGAAGGAGCTGCACTGTTTCTTTGCAGATCTAGAGTAAGACTATGACAGGTGGAGGTGGGACTGCACCAAAGATCAACTTTCAGCTCCTTCTTGTTTGCTGTGGTGATGGACAGACTGACAGATGAGGTTAGACAGGAATCTCTGGATCATGATGTTTGCAGACGATATTGTGTTCTGTAGTGAAAACAGGGAGGAGTTGGAGGAAGATCAGCTGCAGCAAGAAATATCTATATGTAAATTAGAGGAACTCTAGTGGAATGTGAGGGGGAGAAGGTGGAGGACTGAGGGTCCTGAGGCATGCGTACGCAGGTTGGAACAGGTGAACAAAGGTTTCAGGTGAGATCTGTGGCACCTGGATGAAAGGAAAGGTGTAGAAGACTGTGGTGAGAGCCGTCATGTTGTTGGTTTAAGCGAGGCCAAAGGATGGGGTTCATCCTTTGGTGTAAACTGAGGACATGGGGTAGGAGGAGAGGAGAGACGGATGATCCACCATGGATGGCGCCCTCTAAAGGAAGCAGCAGTAAATAGATTTCCCAGAATGTTTGAATGACTGGTTTCAGCAGCAACAGCTTAGGCCTTCATCCAAAGAGACAACATTTTTCCGCAATTGAGGCAATTGAGGACACATTTTCAATGCTTGAAATTGAACCCCTGACCAAAGCTTCTATTTAACACTTCTTTTTATTTACTACTTTCAGCGTCAGATGGCAAAAGCTTCAAAACTTTCCTCTTTAAGCAGAAAACATTTATCAGTTTTATAATTAAACATCATTTATTTGTTGAGTCTGCTGCTTTGACATTCAAAAAATGTAATGTGAGGAATTATGCTGAGTCTAAGTGAAAATGTGCAGAACTAAACAGATGATATATTTTCACTGTGGTTTCACTGCATTAAATCTTAATTGATTGTTTAATTAATCATTTGTTTTCTATTTTTTTCAGAGTGTGTCTCACAGTTAGCGGGTAAGTTAACATAATTATTACATTTTCAGATTCAAAGGCCATGTTTTCCAATTTTCTAAATTTTAATTTCGAGGTAAAACTGAAAACTACAAAAGGCCTTCAAATATTCAAAAACCAAATGCATTTTTTTTGGTTGATTCATTAATTACATTTTCTATAAGACAATATACATTTACTCATTTTATTTTGAATTAATAACAGTTTAAAATAGTTTTTAAGCCATTAATCAAACTATATTTGACATATGTGTGTACGTTATGTTACATTACGTAATTGTTTTTTTTCATGTATTTTTTGCACAAATGTGTTTTAATATTTGAAAGGCTTTTGGTCAAGTCCTTTAAAATGCATCATAAGTTGTGAAAAGAGCTTCATAAGTTTGGTTTGATGATAAATTTTAACTGAAGATTCTCATTTCGATGTTTGCTTTTGTTAAACAAAATACAATTTAACTTTTGCCAATAGAGAAAAGATTTAAGATGATTTGTCTTTAATCAAGCTGTTTTAACATGTTATCAGAAGTTTTGAAAAAAGATCTGTAAAGGAAAATAATGGAAGAGAACGGTCACCTGATAGGTTCAATGTCTGACTCGGTGAAACCTTTAATGAGAGTGAATAACAGAAGGAACCATTTACTGTTCATTCTCTTGAAATGAACTTTCTTGAAAGACACTTTCAAGAGTTAAAAGCAAATTAAAAAGAAAATTCTCCCTTTAGGAGAAAAAAGCTTCTTAATTTGTGGGGGATTTATGAAATCCAGAAGTTTCTGAGTCCATGAAAACCAAACTGATAACTTTTTTCTGCAGATTGTGGTCTGGCAAATCTGAACACCAGGATTGTTGGAGGACAAAATGCTTCTGCAGGGTTCTGGCCTTGGCAGGTCAGTCTGCAGAGACCTTCACATTTCTGTGGAGGATCCCTCATCAACAACCAGTGGGTGCTGACGGCAGCTCACTGCTTTCCAAGGTAATCAACAATAGTATAACTGATCAGTCATCATCAGAATTTGAGTTAATTATTGGGGTCTCTTCTTGTTTTGATTCTTAATTCAGATAAAAACAATCCTGACAGAAAAAAAGCTTCATAAGAAACAATAGACCACAAATAACTTTAAAGCTCATCAATTTCTGAATACTCTGTTTTTGATTCCGTACTTTCTTCTGTAATTTAATGAAAGAACCAATTGAGAACAATGTCTCCAATCAAACATCCCAAAATGTTTCTGTTTTCTTTCTCAGTGGCAGTGCATCTGGTGTGACTGTAGTTCTGGGTCTTCAGAGTCTGCAGGGATCCAACCCCAACAGTGTGTCTCGAACAGTAACGACTGTTATCGTTCATCCGAACTACAACTCAGGGACAGAGGATAACGACATCGCCCTCCTGCAGCTCTCCTCACCAGTAACCTTCAACAACTACATTACTCCAGTCTGTCTGGCTTCCACCGGCAGCACCTTCTACAGCGGCGTCAACACCTGGGTCACCGGCTGGGGCGACATTGGAAGTGGAGGTCAGTTAGTAACTGAAAAACATGTTGATTTACTATTATTAAGGCACATTTTATTACAGTTATATTTATAGACCTTCATGGTGGTTGTAAGATGCCGCACGAGGTGTGCATGTGATACAAAAGTGCCCGTAGGACGCCCATACACTATGATTGTCCAATTTCATCATTTCTAACAGTCAGGCTGAATGTCAGGTACTTGCATGGAGTGCTCATTTACCACATGAATTACCCTTCCATATTGTATAAACAATCACTACAACCCTTCCGTCCACGGAATGCCCAAAGAAATATTTCCATGAACATTTTCTCTCTACGGGTTCACTGAGGGGTCTATGACCTTGCCCCTTGTGTGACCCGTGCACGTTTGACCATTTTTCACCACAGACAGTCTGTATCCACCAGTAACGACAGTTGTGACATAAGGCATTAAGTATGTTTACCATCAGTGTCTTAAAAACAGTTACAGTTGCATGAAAACAACTGCATTGACAAAATTCTCATTCCATCCAATCAAAGTTTCTTGTTCTGATCATAGTCAGACCATCCATAGATCAAATCATGCTGAAGAGGACCATTGTCATTACAGCTGAAAGAAAACTATGGGAGACTTCAGGGTGTGACCATTGACTGTATATGAGAACTGGAGTAAGTTATTGTGACATCAGCCATAGAAAATGGTTTACTTCCAGCTCCCACAAAATTAAGTTAATTCTGTTGCCACCATGTTGGTGGCGATTGAATTAACAAAATTGCTAATCCCAATTGACATTACCATTAGCAAGAGCATAAATAAAAAATGTGGCAGAGCAAAAATGGTTATTCTGACCAATAACCAGTCCCGGCATCTTGTACCTGCTTGGAGCTTCAATTAAGTGCTGATAAGAAGTTCTGTCTGATCATGTCACATTTGGTATGGCTCCACATACATCAACTTCAAGCTTACAAGGAATAAAACAACATGGCACACCATGAAAACAAATACAAATTATCTGAAATTAGGATTTACAGCAAAGAATTACAACAAATCTGGTGATTATTTTGACAAACACTTTACCTAAAATCTGAATAATGTTCACTACAAATGATAAAGGCCTTTGAATTAATAAGGAAGAATGTTTGCGCCTCAGATTATTCTGTGAATCCAGTAGTTTTTGAGATATTACAAACAATCAGAAGCTGTTCTTTCATGGACTTCAGATGTTGTCAGTTGATCAATCTTTTTCTTCTCTTAGTCTCCCTTCCTGCCCCACAAACCCTCCAGGAAGTACAAGTACCGATTGTGGGAAACATTCAGTGTGATTGCAACTATGGAGCCGGCTCAATCACTGACAACATGGTGTGTGCCGGGTTACTTGCAGGAGGCAAAGACTCTTGTCAGGTAGATATCTTCATAATTTTTGTTTTCCAGATATTTCTGTGAATTCTTCCTCAATGAAAATGTTTTCATCTTGAAGGGAGACTCTGGAGGTCCGCTGGTGATTAAGCAGAACAACCGATGGATCCAGGCAGGAGTTGTGAGTTTTGGAAGAGGTTGTGCTGCACCTAATTTCCCAGGAGTCTACACCAGAGTGTCCCAGTACCAGACCTGGATCAACACCCAAATCACCAGCAATCAGCCGGGCTTTATCGCTTTCACCTCCACTGGAACTGACAGTGACCTCAGTGTTTCGTGTTCCACCACCACAACCACCACTACCACAACCACCACCACCACCACAACCCCCATCACCACAACCACCACCACGACAGCGTCTACAACTACTAAGCCTACTGGTAAAATATTCTATTAAACAATACATTGTTTTTTATTTATTCTCTACTTAGTAATGAGTTTTACATGGACTGAAAGTTCCAGACTTAAGCCTTGGTCACTTGCACCAGTATGGCGTTCAGGTTTTCACATGAACAGCCCTAATGAGATCCTTGTGCAGTCCGTATGCAGAATTTATTTTTGGCTGGGTTGAAACAAAGAAATCCATAGCTGCATCTCACCTACTTAACTTTTGCTTATGTTTGTATTTTTCAAATGCGCAAGAATATTTTTAGGTTGACTAACCAGTCTCTGCCCTTGATATTCTGTCCTTTTTTTTTGCAGCTGCCGTCTGTGGATATGCACCCCTAAACTCCAGACTTGTTGGTGTCAATTCAGTGACGAATAATGGTCAGTGGCCGTGGATGGCAAGTCTGCAAAAGAACAGAAAGCATGTGTGTGGGGGGACTTTAGTTTCCTTTAACGCTGTGCTGAGCAATGCTGAATGCTTCTCAAGG
>JAUDJI010001478.1:0-10461 GCA_037389245.1 Oryzias sinensis
CAGTCTACCAGCTGTCCCCAACTTACCCCCTTCCTCATATAACCTCATAATAGGGTGAGGGGGTGGGGGGCTTAGCCTGCGATGAGCCTTGGGGGGGGGTTTACTAGGCAGTGGCCCCCCTCCTATGGTTGCCGTATGGAGTGGGCCCCCCCTCTTTCGGTTTTATTTGCACCTTAGACATGTAGGGCCCTTGGTAGGGGGGTGCTTGGACATCACTGCCAGCAAGCAGCGGATGTCCTCCTAGCACCCTACCCGCCAATTTTAACCACACCTTAGACATTTAGGGTCCCTTGGTGGGGAGGGTGAGGGGACGTCACTGTGAGTAATCAGGAGATGTCCCCTCAGTGCCCTACCCGCCAATTTTAACTGCACCCCCCTTAGCACACACACCCCTCCCCCCACAATATATACATTCCAACATAAACACACACACATGCACACACACACCCTCTCAAACACACATACACGCACACACATTTTGCAAGGAAGGTGGGACCTAGGACCATCTGTCCCCTGCCTCTTCCCTGGTGGGGGGTACAGGCCCCTTTGCAACGGCGGCCGTGTCCCCGGGGTGCCGGCTTCCTGGGCCCGGCGGTGCTCTCTCCGCGCGGCGGGGGGGTTCACATTACACCTGAGCCGGGGGTGTCTGTGTCCCTGGGGGGTGGGTTCTGGTCCTTGCTCCTGAGCGCTGGGCCCCGCCAAATTTCCAACTGTGGCCGAGCCTGGTCGGGCCATATTTACAACACCCCTTGTGGGCCCTCTTTTTTCCCCGGGGTTCCCCCCTCTTGGGCGGGGGCGGGGGGCCCCTGCCTCGCTCCTCCCTGGACCAACCGTGGGCCGGGCGGATGGCTGCCTGGAGTGCGGAGCGGGTCTCCCTTTGGGGGTCCTGGCTCGTACCTGGGGTTGGGGCGGGGGGATGCCCGGAACTCCTGGGTGGTGGTGGGGTGCTCGTCTGGGGCTGTGGGTGTCCTTCTCCGGTGGGGCCCTGCGTTGGGTTCTCCCGGCGCGGCGGGGGGGCTGCTCTCCTGGTTGGGCTGGGGCGGCGCTCTCTCTCCCTCCGTGCTTCCCTGCTCTCTGGCTCTGGGGGCCTTGCGGCGGTCCTGCTGGCCCTGGCCTGGGTGGCGGGCTTGGTCGCCCGGGCGGCGGTTGTTCCCTGCCGGTTCCCGTGTGGCGTTGGGGGGATTCCGGCTGCCGCTGCTGCTGCGGTGGGGGTCTTGGGGTGGGGATGGCTGGGCACTCTCCCTCCTTCTTTCCACGTTCCACCATCCATTTTAGAAGAACATAAAACTCACCTGAACACAGGTGTTAGCTCACCTTTGCACTAACAGTTTGCATGACTGAATGACTGAAATATTTCACACTAGTTGGTTTTAAGGCATAAGTATTCATGTGAACACTATCTGTTTTGTGTACATGTCGACAGGTGGACATTTTTTGCAGCTAGCAGGTGTGTTTATAACATTTGAGTGTGTGTGTGGACAGGCTCCGCCCTTATTGTACTACATTTGAACCTTACCATAATGATTAACAACCAGTAAACTTGTTGCTTTATGCTGCTTCATGGTCTTATCCCCCTTCCCCTCCTATTATCACCCCCTACCCCCCCTCTCTCTATCGTCCCTCTCTCTTCTTCCCCTCTTTCCTTTTCCGTCCGGTCCAACTCCAAAGATTTTCAGACATGATTGAAATTAATAAAGTTTGGCTCAATTACAAAAGGGGTTTATCCAGACATACCTTTGGTTTGTCTGAAGATTAATAACCCCTCTTGTTAAAGTAAAATATGTCCAACACAAGAGGCCCTCAGCTCTCATCTGTCTGCCCAGCTGTTGGACAGGACAAGTTAAAAAAAAAAAAAAAAAAAAAAAAAAAAAGAAATCAAAGTTTTGATTTGATTTGATTTGAAATGGTTTATTTCAAGCAATCAAATAGGAGTAATACACAAAAGCAATATAATCATCAGTTATACATTCATACAGTAACTAATCAAACTTAGTATAATTAGACATAATTAATAAAAATTGCTTGAAAGGGAGTGGAAGGAAGCGAACTTATATAATCCCACCCCGTTATACTATAACCATTTTATTACATGATTTATCAATATCCGGTTCCTAGGTTTTATCAGACAGAATTAAGAATCATAAGGTATCAATAAAGCACATGCCAAAGATGAATTACTTAAGTACTACGTCAAAATAACTATTTTAGAAATCAACATGGCAAATGCAGCATCTGAAATATATGCAAATTATGTTACTTTTAAAAGTCATTCATATGCTTTAAAAAATAATACTATATCAGTAAAATAGACGCAACACTGTTTCAGGAGTTATCATAGCAAAATTTCATCAAGTATCAAAAGTTAAAAACATGTGCAAAGTTATGCTACATAAGGAAAGATTTTTGAATCATTTTATCAATTTTAGGAGCTAGTGAAGTAATATCATCAAAAGTCAATCAATTTAACAATTTTCAATAAGTGATTAATCATTTGTTTTACTTTTTTTAAATATTTTTTTGTATTTTTTATTTTTTTATAATAAGGTAATGCTGTAAGGGAAAAAAATAAAAAGGGTCCATAATCTGTCGATTGTCCAAGGTTGGTATTTCTTCTTTTACTGATAACAGCCAATCTTCTGGGTTCAAAACAGTTTATAGTTCTCTTCCATGTTATGTCTGCAGACATTAGATTCAGGTCCATATCCTTCTTCAGCTGATATCAGCTGCGGTGAAAGTTGAGGTCAAATTGTCTGCAGGTCAGAACTCTGCTGCTATTCAGGTGACGTCAGACTTATGGAGAAAGTGATGATTCCAGGTGTCATATTTCTTGAAATTATTTGGCTCTTTGATTTATTACTCCACGTTGATTCAGACGACCGTGATCAAACACTTCTCAAAGTCCTTCATGGTGTTCACGACCATAACCTTGGTGCGGTCTTCTGGACCGAGTGGTTTGACAAAGATCCTGCAGCCTTTAACCCAAGTGTTCTCAATCTGCTTACGCTTCCTGAGAAGCCGTGCATGTTTTGAGATTTCAGCATTCCTCCTGGTCAGATGGTCGTTCAGATAAACAGCCGAACCTTTCAGGTTTTTCCTTAGGTTCATCAGAGCTAGCTTGTGTTTGTGATTCACAAACCTGATGAGGATCGCTGGTTTATCCGTCTCCTTTCTCCTGGGGAGCAGGTGGCAGGTCTCGATGGTATTGAGATCCAGGGAAATCCCTTTAGATGTGAGAAATGAATGTATTTGCTGTTCCAGCGATGCGCCGATCTCCGTATTTGCACTGCTAGCTACGCTAGCGCTAGCATTAGCAGCGCTAGCTCCAGCTGAATTCAGCTTCGCTCGAGGCTTGATTGGTAATCCAGTGAGAATGACATTATTCATCCTTACTTGCTGTTCCACATCGTCCAGTCTTTTCTCCAGAATCTCGACCCGGTTTTCTCCCTGCTCGTTTTGAGCCCGAAATCTTCGGAACTCTTCCATCATCTCCCAGAGTGGCGTTAGTTTAGCCGACACTTGATCCATAAAACTTTTCAGCGTTTCTTGAATAATGTCAAGAGATTTTTTGAGCTCTTCATATTCCTGGGGTTTCTTCGGGGGCATGGTCAGCTCTCTTTTTGGAGAAAATCAACTTCTTAAGTAATTTGAAGATAGTATCCGCAGAGAGCCGCGACCACGCGTCTTGCCTTAACCCCGGAAGCGGAAGTTCAGTAGAAAAGTAGAAAAATGTTTTAAAGCTAATCTCAGAAAATCGAAATTTCATAGCGTAATCTCACTGTACAATTGTCATTTGTTTTAATAAAAGAGATTCTATTATTTTTGAGTTTTATTTATAATTTCAGTCAGACAACTCTTACAGTAAGAAATACTTTTTTCACATACTTAATTTTCCACATTCTTTAAGTTGGCATTCTTATCTTTTTTGTTTGGCATAAGGCTCCGTTCAATTCTATGAGATAATTTCCATAAAACATTCGGGTAACAAAAACCCCCTTAACAGAGCCCACAGGTGGAAGCCGGGGAGGAGGGAGGGGCGAAGAATGAGCGCGGAAGGTAAGAAAGAGAATGAACAACTGTGTACCTGGGCTTAAATAGGACGCTGAGCAGGTTAGTTAATTGACTGAACCGCCCAGGGGAGTTACTGTAAAACACTGCCGAGTGCCTGCCTGAAATTACGACAAGTCGCTATTTATTTATTTCCTCTGTATTTGTTTTTTTAATGTATGTATTTTGATGATTTTGTGTATCAGTGCATGTATTCTTTTCATGCGGACACCAGGAAGAGTAGTCTTACCTGGTTAAGACTAATGGGGATCCTTAAATAAATAAATAAAAATCTATGTCCAAATGGAGAAACATGGGGCGGGGGTGACCCACTTTCTGTCCTCTGTCATCTTTGACATCTTTTCTCAGGAATCTGGGCTCCCATTCACAACTGACACAATAACAGAGCAGTAACCAGACTCATCAGCACTAAACCACATGAAGACTCTCTTTGAATAATGAGACATTAGTCCACATCCTGTTCCAAACTGGATCTTTGACGTTTGCATCTGATCACATGGGCTGCATTTACACTGCAGGTCTTGATGCCCATATCCGATTTTCTGACTATATCTGATTTTTTTGACGCCCCGCTTAGATCATCTTCCGACTACACGATTTTTGGGTTAAGAAAGACTCCAAAATAGTTCTTTTGGGGGAGACACCTTTTTATTTCGATTCTTGGACCCGCTCCACGCTCACTCTCCTCTCCTTACACACAAACAGGACGCGCGGTCCCCATCATACACGCCCCCCCTCAGCAACACAAGCAAAGAAAATAACGGCTTCTAGCCTGTTCCATAGCAACGGTGTCCAGCTTGATTAGTTATCGTTTGTGTCCCGACCAGGACCGGATCGAAAATAACAGCGGTTTCCGACTACGGTCTGAAGCCTGAGGCTGAAAGGTAACACACTGACAGCAAAATTAGCGCACAAAAGGACCTTAATAAGTCATGTGATCTCAGTTGGTTGTATCCTAAATTGACGTCACTGACGTACGACTCGCCTTTACTGGGGAATATCCGATTTTTCTGCTTACATGGCAAACGCAAATGGACGTATCCGATTTGTCTCCACATATGAGTGAAGCCTGAATCCGATCTGAGAAAAAAGGGAATCCATGCGTTTTTTTTTCCTTCTTACACGTTCACCGGTCATATCCGATCTGTGCCACATGAGAGGAAAAAAATCGGAATTGGGTCACTTGAACCATGTAGTGTAAATGCGGCCATGACGTCTAGTTATTTAACGTTTGTGTCAAAGCTTGGAGATGGTCAGAACAGAAAGAAAGTGAACTTCCTCACCAGCAGTCAGAAGTGAAGAAGCTCCTCAGATGAACAGTGAGTGACTTCAATGACTAATAAATGTGAATGTCTGAACTTCTTAAAGCTCTGGAAGTTCTCATGCTGATTATTTCAATAATGAAGAAAGAAAACACAAAGAAACTCACCAACAATGGTGACTGGATCACTGAACTGTGTGGAATAAACTGGTTCTCCTCTAAATCCTCTGCATCTGTAGACTCCTCCCTGTGAAACTCTGATTTCTCTATTAGAATGGAAATCAGTATTTTGCACTGTCAGCACTTCCTGGTTTTTCTCTCCTCTGTAAAAATAATAACTCCAACCAGATGATGATGGATTCACAGAACAGCTCAGAGTTCCTCCGCTTCTACTTAGCTGAGCCTTTGGAGTATCTGGAATAGATTTCAAAACAAAATAAACAGATTTTATTCATATTAAAACACATTTACAATTAAAATCATGATAAATTTAAATTGATAATTTCATGTTAAAATATGATAAATAAAATATGTGACCATCATCTTTAAAATAACCATGTTTGTTTACTGTAATTGTCTAAAATAATTCCTGTTATCTATTTTGATGCCTTTAATAACAATATAGAGAAAAACTCATAACATGTTTCCATCTCAAAGAGGTTAATAGAAGAAATTCAGATTTTCTTGTTGCTTGTATTTTAATAACTGTGAGTGTCCTTATTGACAAGCCATCAATGCCAGAAGAGCTTCATAATGTGACAACTGTGTCTCAGTTTCTGAACACAATGTTGTGTTTGTTGTGTGTTTGTGTTCTTGAACTTCCTGTTTTACATCAAACTATCGAAGTCTTCAGGTGTTTCTTTGTAAAAAGTCTTTATTAGTCTCAATGACAAAAGCTGTTGATCAACCAGCAGTTTCGATTGTGTTCAGATAAAACCTTTGTGTCATGATCAGATCAAGGCAGACCCAGATGCTGCAACCCGGAAGGAAGAGGCAGGTAGTTGAAGAGGTAAGTTAACTGATTTTATTTTGAAGGAGCTAGCGGATCCAGGAGGGGAGAGCGGCGTGCAGCTTGACAGCGGCTCGTAGACCAAGGTGAGCACGGAGATCTTTCAGTGACGTGACCGGAGCTCACGGCAGTGGCGTGAGTGGAGTCTTTTGACGTGGCTGGAGTTCTTGGCGTAGGCGTGACTGGAGTTCTTGATGGTGGCGTGGCTTGAGTTATTCAGGAGTGTGAGGGATTCAGCTTCTGCTTGCGGCGGATGAGGACTCGGGTGACTCTAGTGGTAAAGGCAGACCATCATGTTTAATGGACTGGCGAAGAATGCTTGAGGCGAGTCTCCTTAAATAGCAGGTGCAGGTGATGAGCTGATGAGTCACAGCCGTGAGTCTTGAGCAGAGCTGGGAGGGGGAGGAGTCTGACAGGCCACCATGACAGTACCCCCCCCCCCCCAACGACCACCTGAGACCGTGAACGCCAGAGCGCCGTCACTAATCCGGGTGGGCGGTGGGGAGACGGATGCCGGGCACAAAGGTCTGTCCAGAAAGGGCTTAATTTCAGAAACGTGAAAAGATGGATGTACCTTAAGGGCCGCAGGCAGACGGAGGCGAACGCAGGTGGGATTGATTATTTTCTCGATGATGTACGGCCCGATGTACCGGAGCGACAGTTTGCGGGACGAGGATTGAATGGGGATGTTCTTGGAAGATAGCCACACCTTCTGCCCAACCTGGTACACGGGACCTTCCACCCTGTGCCTGTTGGCCATGCGACAATTGGCATCCTTGGTATGTAGGGGCGCCTTTCGGGTTTGGGTCCAAATGCGCTGGCAGTGCTGAAGGTGCTCCTGGACAGAGGGAACGCCAAGGTCGAGCTCCTGCGAGGGAAAGAGAGGTGGAGAGTAGCCCAGCGAGGCTTCATAGGGGGAAATGCCCGTGGCTGTGGAGGGGTAAGTATTGTGGGCATTCTCGATCCAGACTAAGAACTCGGACCAGTCAGATTGGTTCTGGGCAGCGAGACCACGGAGGCCGGCTTCGAGTTCTTGATTGGCCTGTCCATTAGACTGCGGGTGGTAACCTGAGGACAGGCTGACCGAAGCACCAAGCACAGTACAGAAGGCTCTCCATACATTTGAGATGAATTGTGGTCCTCTGTCGGACACAATGTCGGCAGGGATGCCATCATGGCGGAATACATGGTTGACAAGGATCTTGGCGGTCTCGGTGGTCGAGGGAAGCTGTGAAGGGGAATGAAGTGAACTGCTTTAGAAAATCTGTCAACAACGGTGAGGATTACAGTATTACCCTGAGAAGGGGGTAACCCCGTGACGAAATCTACAGCAAGGTGGGACCAAGGACGGTGAGGAGTGGGCAAGGGATGGAGGAACCCAGCAGGAGGAGAGTTGCTGGACTTAGACCGATCCCAGATGGTGCAGGCGCCAATAAACTCCCGAACGTCCTTCTCCATTTTGGGCCAAAAGAATCTCTTGCGGAGGAGAGAGAGAGTCCTATGCCCTCACCCGTGGCAGGCGATACGGGATCTGTGCCCCCAGGCAATGACGTTAGACCTGAGGGACGTGGGAACAAAAAGAGTGCCGTCAGGACAGGGGGTATCACAGGTCTCCTCACCTTGGGCATTTCTGACGCGGGTTTCGATGTCCCAGGTTAGATTCCAACGATGCAGGTAGCAGGAATGATGGTAACAGGAGGCAAAGCATCATCAGGGCTGAACTTTTTGGATAGAGCATCGGGCTTGGTATTGCGGCTTCCGGGGCAGTAAGTTATCGTGAAGTTAAAGTGATCAAAAAAAGAGACACCACCGGGCTTGATGGGAGTTTAGTCTTTTGGGTGTGCATAAATAAGCTAAATTCTTATGGTCCGTCCAGACAATGAATGGGTGAGTTTCCTTATGTTGGGAGAGAATGGCTCCTACCCCAGTGTCTGAGGCATCGACTTCAATGATGAATTGCTTGGTAGTGTCGGTTTGAATGAGTATGGGTGCAGAGATGAACCGAGATTTTAATTGGTCAAAGGCTTCTTGGGCTTGAGAGTTCCAGGTGAAGGTCCTGAAGATGGTGGTGAGCTGAGTAAGGGGAGCGGCTATGGTACTGTAGTTATGGATAAAACGGCAGTAGAAATTAGCGAAACCCAGGAATTGTTGAAGTTTCTTTCGGGTGGTAAGGGTTCCCACTGGGAAACGGCTTTGAGCTTGGCCGGGTCGGGGCGAATCTGACCGGCTTCGAAAATGTACCACAAAAACTGAATCGAAGTAGCGTGTAGCGTGTTTATGGTTTTATTGAGTGATTAGTAAAAAAAAACGACTCGCAAGGCAGGATCTGTCCAGCCTGCCTCCACCGCCAGGATGCGAAAAAATCTACAACGTGGTCGCTGACTGACCGGTTGCGTTGTAGGAGATTGAGGAGTTGCCTGGTGGCTTCTCCTTGCTTGCGAGGTTGGTCGAACAAGAGTCTGAACTTGCCGATGAAGCGTTAGAACGGCAAATGAGTGATGGGGTTGGCGGCGAGGAAGTCTTGAGCCCACTGGAGCACCTTACTCCTCAGGGAATTAACGATCATCGTAATCTTGCAATGATCCGTGTGATAATATATGGGAGCCTGCTGAAATAATAGTTGACATTGGAGCAGAAAACCCCCACAATTCTTTACATAACCAAAAAATGGCTCTGGCTGGAGAAGGTAGTTTTCCAGGTTAGCGGTCGAAGTGGAAGGTTCCAGGTTGACTGAAGGTGGAGCGGGGGCTGGTGCTGCGGAACCAGAAAATTGTCCAGTTAATTCCAATAAAGTTTGTGTCAAAACATCGAGGCGGTGAAAAAGTTCTTGTTAAGCTGAAGCAATTTTTGAAAGGGCGTCGGCTTGGCGTCAAAGCATAATGCCTTGATGATTTACGGCCAAACGTCTTTCCGGGTCAGCTGGGTTGGGGTCTTGGCCAGTCCGTTCTGTCATGATCAGATCAAGGCGGACCCAGATGCTGCAATCCGGAAGGAAGAGGCATGTAGTTGAAAAGGTAAGTTCTTGAACTTCCTGTTTTACATCAAACTATCGAAGTCTTCAGATGTTTCTTTGTAAAAAGTCTTTATTAGTCTGAATGACAAAAGCTGTTGATCTACCAGCAGTTTAGATTGTGTTCAGATAAAACCTTTGTGTCATGATCAGATCAAGGCAGACCCAGATGCTGCAACCCGGAAGGAAGAGGCAGGTAGTTGAAAAGGTAAGTTAACTGATTTTATTTTGAAGGAGCTAGCGGATCCAGGAGGGGAGAGCGGCGTGCAGCTTGACAGCGGCTCGTAGACCAAGGTGAACACGGAGATCTTACAGCGGCGTGACCGGAGCTCACGGCAGTGGCGTGAATGGAGTCTTTTGACTACTGACTGATAGTAGTTCTGCTCTTTGTTCATCCGTGTCCTGGCTGGAGTTCTTGGCGGAGGCATGGCTGTAGTTCTTGACGGTGGCGTGGCTGGAGTTCTTGACGGTGGCTTGGCTGGAGTTCTTGATGAGCGTGAGAGATTCAGCTTCTGCTCGCGGCGGATGAGGACTCGGGTGACTCTCGTGGTAAAGGCAGACCATCAGGTTTAACGGACTGGCGAAGAATGCTTGAGGTGAGTCTCCTTAAATAGCAGGTGCGTGGATGAGGTGATGAGTGACCGCCGTGAGTCTGGAGCAGAGCTGGGAGGGGGAGGAGTCTGACAGGCCACCATGGCACTTTGTGGAAATAATTGATCATAAAAACATTTTCTTGTGTCTAACCTGACTTCTCTTTTTAAAAAGGAGTGAAGGAATGAACAGCTGATGGAGGTGAGTTTTGTTGTTTACAGGCGTGAGTTTCTTGTTTTTCTATGACTTAGTGTGGTTTTAAGCCACAACCGGAAAACCTTGGTTGTAAAATGAAACATTTCTGTAAATAAATTATTTAGTAATTATTATTCTGGCAACAATCTTGTTTTAATGTTTATAACTCTATTTTCTCTGTTCCAATCCATGATTATAACATTGTGATTTCTAAAAAACCTATTTGAGCAAACGTCTGTATTTGACTAATTATACGTTTCACATCAGTGTTGATGTATTTTTACAGTTTATTTTTGTTTATAGAAAAGGTACGTAACATTTTTACAAGTT
>JAUDJI010001479.1:0-10460 GCA_037389245.1 Oryzias sinensis
CACTAAACTCTTAGCATATGGGGAAGGTGGTGGAAACTACACTGGACTCCATTGGGACAGTGAGAAAAGTAAGGATAAAGACCAAGACCAGTCTGCTGGAAAGGCCTGTGAATAAAGTGTCTGCTGGAAGAAGCAGTGTCTGAAGAGTGAAGACAAAGGAAAGAGATGTGTATTATGAATATTTGAAGTATTTGGCTCTATATGTTTGAGTTTGTAATTGCTTAGTCATCCTGCTGACCAATTAGGGGCCAGATTATGTTGGAGCCAAATTGACCATTTGCATTTAACAGTTAATAAATTAAAATAATCCCTGTTTGAGCTTCCAATTAAATAACGCCACGTCAGAGATGCTGGTGGTGAGACTGTATTGTTAGATTGTAGCCTGAGAAAGTTGGAAGGGACATCGTTTTTTGACTGTGTGTTTGCATAATTTGAATTTTTTTAATTGATTAGTTTGAAGGAAGAACAGGTTTTACTCAAATAACAGTTGCTGGACAGAATTCAAGTGGAGGTAAAAGAGACAGTCGCAAAGAGTGCCACTACACAGGCCTGTTCAGCATATCAATTATGGAAGTGAAACTATTCAGCTAGAAGTTCAGGTGATGCTGCTGCTGGAACCACAGATTCAACAAAATGTTTCCTCCTAGAAAATGAGGAACTTTTCTCACATGGGTGATGGTCAGCACTGTTATGTTACACCAAGGAGGTCCTTGATGTCCTTCAGGCTAACCCTTGTGCTATCCTAGGCACTTTGGGAGTTGGGTAATCTGACCCACTAGACAGTGCGCTGAACCTTTTTTCTTTAATGGTTTGTGAACCTCACTGGTGTCCATGGATTATATGAAATCTTTCCACCTTTATCCACCTTTGTCATGGTAGGGAGAACATGTCAATGTAAGGGTTGGGTCATCTAAGATAGCACAAGGGTTAAAGCTTTTTCTTCTTCTTGTTAGGGACCTAATGACCTCAGCTGGTTTAGATTCTTTGGTGTCTGTCAAACTGAGTGAATTTTTGTTTAATTGGTATATATTTTTGTAAATGTTTGAACTGAACTGGCAAACATATATTAGTTTCCCATGCTTAGACATGTGGTGTCCCTCAGGGCACATTGTGAGGCCCTTTTTCTTTTTGTACATCAATGGTGAAAGTTTAATTCATCCTGTTATTGATTCCTAATAGATGTAGTGACCCAGTACTTGCTGTGTTCATCCAAAGATATCTGGGCTAAAGAGGATCTTGTCTGTGTCTTAGTTTTCAGTCTTCATGTCTTGTGGTTAACTGTGGGAGTTACACTTCACCAAATGAACCACGTTAATTTCACGCCGCTGTTGAAGCCAGGTCTCTGAAACACGCCACTTCTCCTCTGTGAAGAAAAAGAGGAAACAGCAGGTCTCAGAGCACAAAGCCTGAGGTTTTTTGTTCTCTCTGATCCTCATAAAGAAGTCCTCACAGAAAGTCATCAATCAGAGCTGAGTAGAATCAGTTTGGAGCTAAACGCTAATACAGCAGCTGTTTGTTTAAAGCTTTGAATCAAAGTAAATCAGAAAAGGAATGAGATGGCCCTGCTGTGTCAGCAATAAGGAGCTTTTCCTCAGAGGAAGTGGATTCATCTATGCTGTGCGGCTGAGTTGATGTGTTCTTCAGACTGACAGAAACTCTGAGAGAAGAAGAGACAGAAGAGAGAACAATGTCTGACTCCTCATCTCTGTTGGTGACCTTGATGCTCACATTGACAGGTAAGAAATTTAACAGAGATCCGAACATTTTTGAGAAAATGGAGATAGTAAGAGACTAGTCCAGTTTTCAACGACCAGAACAGAAGCCACAGTTTTCTTCTCTGGAACATCATCATGGACTTTATATGGATGAGTTTCATTGTTTCATTTCATTATGTTTCACACGCAGTTTGTGGATTTCCTCCACAGAAGTCACCAATAAACGTTCAGCCACAGTTTTGGAACTAAACCTCAATACTGGAGGTTTGGAACAAGACCCACTCAAACTCAGTGACCCCTGCCTTCCTTAGGATGTGGCTGAAACCTTTCTAGACATTTTAGTTAAAGATTTTTCTGAAATTCTCTACCAAGTGCTTCCAGCAGACTCTCTATACACGTTTGGGCCTGCATGTCTCTGATCAAACTCACCACCACATGGTCATTAGCTCACAGCTCAGCCTCTCTCTTCACTCAGGGGTCCAGAACAACAAGCTGAAGGTCACATGATGTCTTTAGAGATTTCTTTCAAGATACAATCAGCTCTTGAAAAAGTCTGTCATTTAGCAGAAGAATGAATTCACTCTCTGTTTTTTTTTCTCAACAGCAGCAAGTCCACTGATGACAGTGATGGAGGTCAGAGATGGAGATGAAGTCTCTTTAACTTGTTCAGGTGGAAGAGATTTCCATGATGGATGTAAAAGTGTGACTTGGATCTATAGTGATTCAATAAACACAGTAACTCTGTTTGAACATGGAAAGATTCACAAAGATGCTGGATCTAAATCAGACAGACTGGATCTCTCTGAGGACTGTTCTCTGGTTCTGAAGAAGATCACAGCTGAGGATGAAGGTAGATACTCCTGCAGACTGTCCAGACCCTTCAGATCACAACTCACAGATGTTGTTGTTCGTCTGACTATCATTGATGGTGGGTTCCCATTCTCATATCTGAATCTCTGTCATCATCAGAGCTAAAGACATCCTTAGTTTGATCTTTCTGGATGAATACATGGAATCAAACGTCTGATTTGTCCTCTTTTAGAAAAGGAAACAACCAGTAAAACACCCTGGTGGAGCTCAGAAACTCTGCTAACATCAGACACAAGAACATTTGCTGAGGGAAACCAAAGTCCTGCAGGTTTGTTAAAAAATATCAGAGAAATATGAGGAGGCCAGAGAAGTTGTTGATATTTCTTTGTGATTGATGAAGAAAGTGTTGAGAATGATGAGATTGTGTTTCCAGTCTCTTCCTGGAGGATCTTCTATGTTCCTGTGGGCTTAGCAGTTCTCTCTGTCATCACTGTGTTGGTCATCATGAAGACAAGAACAAAGATGAGAACATCAAACTGTTCCAAAGACAGAGTCCAACCAGAACCAATAAACACAGTCCGCAGTTCTGCTATGATCTCCCAGAATGATGATGATGATGTCCTGAGTGATGAAGACATGCAGGTTTCTCTGCACCAATGAAGACATGAACACATTTCTGAGCAGCAAGTCTTCATGCTTCAGTCCAATCACCAGCAGGTTTTGTTTATTTATATAATAATAATAATATGGAATTATTTTTTGCAAATGCGCAAATCTTAATAACTTTAGCTAAAATGAAATCTATTATTATTTTTGTTTTATAATGAAGGAATTCTTAAGCTTTTAATGACATTTATGACATAATTTTAGCTATTGATGTGGATCATCTGCTCATGTGAATCCTCCCACAGTGTTTCATTAGCAGCTGTAACCACAGAGACTCTGATCAAACAGGAATGAACAGAATCCATCTGATATGAAGCTGTGCTTTGAAAACCACTTCCCTCCTCTTTGAAGAGTAGTCCCATATCTGTCTTCAGGTTTTTGTACAGCCTCTTCTACACTTTTGATCACTGTGTGTCTACAGCACAGTAGTAGAGAGCTGTGTCTGCCAGGGTTAGCTTTCTGATAATCAGTTCAGTTGATGTGTCTGTTGTTCTGGATTCATATCGTTTATCTGGAATATGTTCACTTGTGTGACTTTTTGCTCCTTTCCAGAGAATAAACTGAGGAGCCTGAAGGTCAGAATCATGTTTGTACCAGTAAAGTTCAGGATAGCTGTAGTCTGTCTGATAGTTACATTTCAGTATGACCAATTTTCCTTCAGTTCCTGTAAGTTGATCCCGAAAAGGATAGATTGAGTCTCCAGCTGTGAGTCCTGGAAAAAGTGGAGAAAATGAAGCCATTAGATGAATGAGATGATGAGTTGATGCAGCAGCTTCAAGCAAACTTGAATGTCTGTTCTTAAACTCACCTAGAATGTGAGACAGAAGCAAAAAGAGGTAAAGCAACATGTCTTTGGAGTTCTTGAAGCCACACAGACAGCAGATGAACTCTATTCTTCCACTGCAGCTCAATGAGGAAGAAATAATGTGACTGGTGAAGTTCAGTGGGCGGGGCCAATAAGCTCTTTTTCAGTTCAGATCAACTTATCTGCTCCTGGACCACTAGACTCAGAAACAGTTTCACACACCAGGCCATCAGGATGCTAAACACCCTCTCCCCTCTCCACCTACCCACCACCCATGTCCCTCCATGAACAGTGCTCAAACGAACCCCCCCCCCCCCCCCGCTGCCTTGAGACACTGCCTTAAGTGCACTCGTACTTTTATGGCAAATTGCCTATGTTGTATATTGTAAATTGTGTCTTTTTCTTTCTTTTTACTTATTTATTTTATTCTAAACGTGTACTTTGTTTTTATTTTTCTTCTCCTGAACAGACACGAGAGAGTAAGAAACGGATTTTCGATTCATTATATGTGATGCACATGTGAAGAATTGACAATAAAGTTGACTTTGACTTTGACTTTTGACTTATCAAAGAATTTAGTGCTTCCACAGCAGCTTTGTCTCTGATCTTTATGTCTTAAATCCTTTTTGACTTAATCTTCAGTCTAGCGCAGGGGTGTCAAACTCATTTTCACGGAGGGCCATATCAGCATAGTGGAACTAAATGTAATGAAAAATAAATATAATTACTCCTTAATGTTAACGGATTATTTATTTAATATAACCTTTCAAAGTAACAATTACAGTTGCATAGAAAACATATGTTGGCTTGTTACTCTAGCAAAAATCCTTTTCAATTTTGTGCACTTATGAAAACCCACATAACTCATTAATGAAGGATCAAACTGAATAGAGAAAAATAACATAAAACTGAACTAAAAAGAACACGCATTACATGTGTAACATTTTGCAAAAAAAGGCTGCACACAGCCTTGCATCCATCTGATGGTTTGATGTTAACAATTTCTCTGCATGCACACAAGACCTGCAAATATTGAATAATTACAACTGCAGCTACACATAAATAATATGTAATCAACAAAAACAAAAAGGTTATTTTTATAATTTTAAAACTTTTCTGCTCTCGCGGGCCACATAAAGGCCGCCTTTACACTGCATGGTTCAAGTGACCCAATTCCGATTTTTTCCTCTCACGTGGCACAGATCGGATATGATCGGTGAACGTGTAAGCAGGACAAAAGCGCATGGATTCCGTTTTTATCAGAGGATTATGTGGAAATAAATCGGAAACGAATCGAATGCCATGTAAGCAGACAAATCGGATATTCCCAAGTAAATGCAAGTCGTACGTCAGTGACGTCAATTCAGGACACCACCAACTGAGATCACATGACTTATTAAGGTGATTTAGTGCGCTGATTTTGCTGTCAGCGTGTTACCTTTCAGCCTCAGGCTTCAGACCGTAGTTGGAAACCGCTGTTATGTCCGGTCGGGACACAAACGGTAACTAATGAAGCGGGACACCGTTGCTATGGAAAAGGCTAGAAGCCGTTTATTTCTTTGGGGGGCGTGTATGATGGGGACCATGTGTGTGTGTGAGCGCGCACGTGCATGCGTGTGTGTGTGTTTGTAAGGAGAGGAGAGTGGGTGTGAACGCGGAGCGGGGGAGTGTCGGAGAACTGTAAATTAAAAATAAGGTGTCTCGCCCAAAAGTTTTGGAGTCTTTCTTAGCCCACTCTGCAGGCTGAGGGTTCAGAACGGAAAAGTGAACCCCGAGGAAATCTCCTGTGTGTTTCTGACAACGGTCGGAAAAGAGAAGTCATCGCGCAGGAAAGGTTCAACACTTGGATCAAACTATTATTACAGCACGTCTGCAAACACTTCCTCATTCAAAACTCAGAGAGAGCCGAGCAGCCCTTCTTTTTCCTCCCCCGTGCATCCCCTCAGAACAGCCCAAGGCAACGCCTCCTTCCGTCGCCGCCTTGCCTCCATGACAACCGCAATCACAAAAGTCCGAAAGAGGTCCGTGGAAGGCGGAAATGCTGCTACGTAGTCCTCAGAACGTCTACGTTTGATAGTTTCAGCATTGTATAGTGTAAATGCAAAAATCAGATACGGGTCACTTTTAAAAGATGATGTAAGCGGGTCGTCAAAAAAATCGGATATAGTCACAAAATCGGATATGAGCATCAAGACCTGCAGTGTAAATGCGGCCAAAGTGACATGGCGGGCCGCATTTGGCCCCCGGCCTTGAGTTTGACAAACGTGGTCTAGCGACTCAACAATCAGTGCTTACACAGTTTGCGTTGCCCTCTAGTGGATGTTGTGTAGTATTCTGTTTTCTCTGCAGGTTTTTGTACAGAGTTTTGTTGTTTCCTGCCACTGTGGGCTCAACAGCACAGTAGTACACAGCAGAGTCTGTCACTGCAGCAGAGGAGATCTGCAGATCCATTTGTCTTTGGTCGTCACTCACTTTGAAGGAAAATCCAGGAACTGGATCCTGTAACTTCAGGTTTGTTCCCGTGTGAGAGATCAAGAAGTCTGGAGGTTTTCCAGAAAATTGTTGATACCAGAAGAAATAATCATTTCCTGTTGCAGCATTTTTATATTTGTAGGACAGAGTGACAGAAGTTCCTTCCAAAGTGGACTCTTCCTTCTTGACTGCAGTAAGTTCTTCACAGCTGACATCTAAAGGAAGAGAGAAGTCAGATCAGTGATGGACAAACATCAAATGCTGAAATGGATCTTTGAAAGAATCCCATCAACCTGTTCCAATGACTAGAAGCAGCAGAGTGAACACAGATGTCTGTACAGACAGCATTTTGGATGAAGCTGATGTTTGGCTTTTGTGTGTTGAACTGTGTTGAAAGTGGACGTTTGTGTCTCTTCTATAGTTCACTAACAGCTCAGCTCCTCCCTCAATCTCTCCATCTGCTTTGTCATCTGTTCTTCCTCCTCTTTCTGCTCCTCTTCCTCCTTGTTAACAGTCTGCGTAAAGGTTGGATGTTCTTCACTGATGCAAACTCAAAGACTTTAGTTCTTCCCATGTCTATTTAGCTGACATAAGAAACCCTTAAGGCCCGTACACACCGGGACGAACATTCGCCAGCCGTTATTCGCCAGCGTTTTTCAACACGTCTTTTGTGTTCACACCCAGGCCACTTTCGCTGACGATGAGCCGAGCGAACATGCAATTTCCTTCCCCGACGTTAGATGACGCTTAATGTAAAACAGAAATACGCCCTGTACACAAGGTGGCGCTGCGCAACTTTACGCTTCTTAAAGTCGCTTTTCACTCAGAAGAAGAGAGCAAGTATTTACGCGCTTCTCAGAATCAAACAAAGAAAACATGAATATTTCAAGCACCAGTAGCCCTAGCTCCAGTTCCAGCGAAAATTCAATTATTGTTCTGTTGAATGATGAAAAACGCCTGAAAAGACGCCGATTTTGGGTACATTCCATAGTTACGAGAAGAGAAGAACATGGGGAGTTTTATCGACTGGTACAAGAGCGGAAAATGTATCATGAGCATTTTCTGGGATATTTTAGAATGTCCGTCATTATTTCTTTGCGGCAGTGTAGACGCTACTTGGCGTCTATCTTCTTCGCTGGTATGTGTGCTCAGCAAGACAGTTTTGTGTTTGAGCGCCCCCAAGTTGTGTTTTACTGTAACTTCAGAAGCTCCAGACACGTGTGCAAAAGCGCCATTCTCATTGGTCGTATAGTTTTTGACGCAGCGCGTCAAACCAAAAAAACGAACCCGAGGCGTTTTTTAAAAAATGACGCTTTTACGCGTGGCGTTTTTCGCGTCGGTGTGCACACTCACGTTGGTGCCCTTTGTTTAGTCACGAGACGTTAAGCGTCGGCAAATATGGCACGAAAAATTCATCCCAGTGTGTACAGGCCTTTAGTCAGATGAACTTTGAACTGCACTCCTTTCTCTAACTTTTCCTCTGAAAGGGAACATAGTGATCAATTCGACTGGGCACGAAGGAGTTTTATGGCCACGGTGAGAAAGAAATTCTTGAGAATAATTTTTTTACTGTTCCTCACTTACAGGTAAAAAAGTCGAAATGTCGAGATTAAAGTTGAAATAGATTTAACTCGCTAACAAAGTTCCTGTTCATCCCTTGTGCGATCCTATGACCCCACCCTTACATTGATGTTTTATGCCTACCATGAGAAAGGTGGATAAAGGTGGAGAGGATTTCATCTAATCCATGGACACCAGTGAAGATCAAGAATTATTGAAGAAAATAGGTTCAGAGCACTGTCTAGTGGGTCTAGATGACCCAACTCAATGTTAAAGTGCCTAAGATAGCACAAGGGTTAAAGGATCATGCTTTAAGATAAAAGATATGGAGCATTTTGTAAAGTTTTCTTTCGGAATAGTTTTCAAAGACAAAAAATTCTGATCCTTTTGGTGTCTGATAACCAAATTATTGTTAGTTTAGCCGTCTTTCTGGGGTTCAGTATTGGGAAAGCAGAGTTTTATACGTAAAATAAGGAGCTCAGAGACACGTTTGGGTGTTGATGGCTGCTAGTTTAATTTCCTTTTCACTCACAAACCCAGAAGTCCATTTGTCAGCTTACAACATGAAGATGTCATGCGCAGAACACCAATGCGTGTTATGATAAGCGTGGCTGGACCCAGAAGTAGGACAGAAACAGAAGGTAGCTGAATAAGTTGTCTTTATTTAGTCCAAGTGGAGGGTTCTGGCTTGAAAGATTTGTGGCTTGGACAGGTGACAGAATGGAAATCTCGTACATTTACGAGTTTTTATCTAGTAAATATATTTATTTAAATATTGTAATTTTACATACTTTCTTTTGTGGCCCCAAAACTCTGTTGTAGAAGTTAGCAGACCACACCTATCTCCAACGTTACAAATGTGATTTCTGTATCTCAGTTGTGTTGTTCCTAACTTTTATGAATCTGCAAAGGACTCAATTTTAACAGTGACGTGTGGTCAGAGCGCTGACTGTAAGGGCGGAGATAAAGCGGCTGGTGAGGCAAGCCTCACTAGGGGGCAGACATGAGCTAACAGTTCCTTTGTAGCTATACTGGTGCGGTAGAAACAAAACAGAGCGAGGACATCTTTCTTTACTGATCATAATCTCCAGCACAGCATAGACTCATTAAACTAAAGGAAAATGCGAAAGACTGCAGATCATAGAGCTTTTGGTGGAGAAGGATGGACTCAAAAGTAAGGCCAAACATGGCTTTCAAATGTTTTTTAAAAAATAACATGGAACAAAGTGGAAAAAATGTAAGTAAAACTAGGCCTAAAAGATTTATTTTATGATCATTGTCACAGACATCATTTGATAACATTAAAGCACCATAATATAAAGTTGAAAAAATACCAAAAAAATACCAGAAATAGTTACTGAGGGTCACAATTAAATTTGTGCTGAACACATCTGTATACTTTAGTTTGTTTACAGTATATATATGACATATTTTTACACAAGAAGAGTTCTATCCATGTCTAGAATAGAAATATTCTCTGTAGGACAAATAAAGTGTTATTTAGATGCCGTCACCTGCTGTTGGATGAATGGGGAAATTTTCCCTTCTTGCAATTTTTAATCTGACTCAAGAGGAGTCAGTGCCTCACCAGCCATCAACCTCAACGCACGTCAGTGTTTGCGGATCAAATCTTACTTATTTATCACCAGCTGCGTATCTTTTACAAAAGTTAAAACAAAGCATACCAGATTTTTAATTGTTTCTGTAATCCAGTTAAGTCCATGCTATTTCTAACAAGATTGTCTTAACATTTTACCAGAACTGTTTTTAAGAGACCAATGTGTTACATGAAAGACAGTGTAATCTCTGTACTGAAAAAGAAAGAGGTGATGGAGAGAACAACTCTTTGGAAGTCCAGTATATTTGTATATAAATCACTTAAAAAAAGGGGGAAACATTATTTTGCTAATAAATATCTAAAAATGTGTTAAAGGGGTTAAAATAAATTTAATGTATTAAATCAGTAAAAGTCCCCTTTACTCTGTTTTAAAACTAAAATTGACAAACAGACTCAAAAACACACAAGAAGACATGGAGTCACAGGTTGTTCTAAAGTTTTGGATCTGCTGAAGCGGGAGTGCAGCCCCCTCTGGTGCAAAACAATGTAAAAATGTGAAAAGCAAGTCATGATTAAACAGACTTCGTCCAGAATCTGGAAGTAGAATGCAAGAAACAGTCTCACTGTATGTGCCCTGCAACAGACAAGCGACCTGTCCAGGTTGTTCCCTGCCTTTGCCCACGAGAGCCTGGGATAGGCTCCGGCAGCCCCGTGACCCCAAAAGGGACAAAATGGGTTTGAAAATAAATCAACAACTTTATAAATGAATGTGACACCCTCTAGTGGGTGTTGTGGAGTATTGTGTTGTTGCATGTTTCTGTACAGAGTTTTACTGTTTCCTGTCACTGTGGGCTGCAGAGCACAGTAGTACACA